>JACEEZ010005742.1:22500-27500 GCA_016584305.1 Chionoecetes opilio | reverse complement strand
TGGCGGAGGTAATAACAAAAATATAATACCAATGACACTGTTAACTTAAGAGATTCTTAATTTCCTACACTTTCATTCCACTCGCCCACCACCTCAGCTCCACGCTAAAAACACACCATCATCTTAACACAAATCCACCAATAATTCTTTTCAAAGCAATAGCACAACACAATTTTTGAGGTTAAAGAAAAAAATGTTCACATTCTTATTTTCTTTTCATTCGTTGTGCTGGTCCATAAATTCCCTTACGACACCTTAATGGGCAATAGTAAAGGGAAACACGCCCTTAACTCTTTCCTTGTTTATATGCATTGAGATTTTCACTTTAGATCAGTCTCCCCATTAACATAGCGACGCCAACAGAAAATGAATGTGGGTTCCTCTCTTGACTCGTAAATAACTTTTTCTTTTTCCAGTTTTGGGACTTGTTATAATAATAGTCGTCTCGTTGCTGAGTTGAAAATGTTTTATGAAATGCGTTGGTCGTTAGTGATACGATTAAATATAAGTCATCTCGTATTCTGGTTTCTGATCTGTAATGACTTTTATGTGAGTGAACACGAAAAAAAGTGTATTTGACTTTTTGATTTGAGTCCACCACTTACCACCACTACCACAACCACCTACCACCACTACCACAACCACTACCACAACCACAACTACCTACCACCACTACCACAACCACTACCACCACTACCACAACCACTACCACAACCACAACGACCTACCACCACTACCACAACCACCTACCACCACTACCACAACCACCACTACCACAACCACTACCACCACTACCACCACTACCACTACCACCACTACCACAACCACTACCACCACTACCACAACCACTACCACAACCACTACCACCACTACCACAACCACCACTACCACAACCACTACCACCACTACCACAACCACTACCACAACCACTACCACAACCACAACTACCTACCCACTACCACAACCACTACCACCACTACCACAACCACTACCACCACTACCACAACCACTACCACAACCACTACCACAACCACTACCACCACTACCACTACCACCACTACCACAACCACTACCACAACCACTACCACAACCACTACCACCACTACCACAACCACCACTACCACTACCATCACTACCACAACCACTACCACCACTCCCACAACCACTACCACCACTACCACAACCACTACCACCACTACCATCACTACCACAACCACCACTACCCCCACTACAATCACTACCACAACCACTACCCCCACTACCATCACTACCACCACTACCACAACCATTACCACCACTACCATCACTACCACAACCACTACTACCACAACCACTACCACAACCAGTACCACCACTAACACAACCACTACCACAACCACTACCACCACTACCACAACCACAACGCTGATGATCTGGTTCTCCTGGCTGCGTCAAGAGACGACATGGAGGTATTATACAAATGTTTATGTAATGAAATTATAAACCACAAACTTGTGATAAACAAAGAAAAAAACAGATGTATGAGATTTAATTTAAGAAAAAAATTTGTATTGGGTAATATAAAACTTAATGGCGATGAAATAAAAGTTGTGAGCTGCTACAAATACTTAGGACACAATATTTTCTTCAATTTTAAAGATAGTGATGACATCGATTTTCGGTTAAATTCATTTTACTCATCTTTTAATAGTGTATATAGAGATTTTAAGTTTTTAGATTTTAATGTTCTATTGTTTTTATTTAACTCTTACTGCTGTCCAGAATATGGCTTGGCCCTATGGAATGATACCTCAGCTTTTAAATCTTGTATTTTTAAAGCGTTTAATGTTGCATATAATAATGGTTTAAAACTCATGTCGGGAGTGCCTACATATGCCAGCAGCCACATCACTGCGGAAAAATGTAATAAATTATTATTAAGGCATCTCACAGGCCTTATACAAGCTAGATTTTTAAAAAGACTGATTAGATCAAGCAATCCTCTCATTAAATATAATATATATTTTTATACCAAAGGTCTTTTTATGACTTATGTTAGACATTTATTTGATCAGTATTACAATATCAATATATTTGAAGAGGATCTGGATGTCATTAAGGCAAGGATAGTCTGGGTACAGCGACATGAGGAGAGGCGAGGCCCCTGTTTACATTATGGATATTAATCCCTTCACAGCTTAGGGGTTAACTTTTTTATATTTCCTATGTAGTTTAGAAAGGTATTACGTATTTTCGTTTTGTATATATATATACTTTATAGATAATTTTAATTTATATCAATTGATTTTAATGGTTAGCCTATCCATACATTTTGTTTTATTTGTACTTGTAAGAGATTTTTTATTTTATATTTTAAGGTGAAACACATGTAAATACATACCTGTAAGATTTATCATATAAGTATGTGAAAATTATGTTGTTTGTATATATAACAATAACATTTATTTTTTCTTGTTGTATATCATCATGTACGTCTACTCTACTATGTAAGTTTCTTACGAAATAAAATGTACTGAACTGAACTGAACTGAACTATCCCCACTACCATCACTACCACAACCACTACCACCCCAACCACTACCACCACTACCACAACCACTACCACTACCACAACCACTACCACAACCACTACCAAACCACTACCACTACCACAACCACTACCACTACCACTACTACCACAACCACTACCACCACTACCACAACCACAACCACAACCACTACCACCACTACCACAACCACTACCACAACCACTACCACAACCACAAACACAACCACTACCACCACTACCACAACCACCACTACCACAACCACTACCACCACTACCACAACCATACCACCACTACCACAACCACAACCACTACCACCACTACCACAACCACCACTACCACACCACTACCACCACCACCACTACCACCACCACTACCACCACCACTACCACAACTACCACAACCCCTACCACTACATCACAACTATCACAGTATCACCACCACACTGCTGCAATCAGAGAGACGCCACTGCAATCATAACCATGAGAGTCATTTTAATGCGTTGGACATTTCCATATTTAGTCGATGAAGAAGAGGAAGGAGAGGAAGTAAGGGAAGGACTTGAATAGAGGGAGGAAAAGGGATGGAGCAGATAGTGGGTGGAAGGAAAAGATAAAGAACTAGACAAGAGAGGATAATATGATAATATATATAATAGGATAATATAATATAATAGAATAGGATAAGAGGAGAATAGGGAAAAACTGGTTCACAAATAGGGTGGTAAATGATTGGAATGGACTCAGTAGACAGGTAGTTAGTGCAGCGTCATTAGGGAGCTTTAAAGAAGGGCTGGATAGGTTCATGGATGGGGATGAAAGGTGGATGTAGGTAGTGTTAAGTAACAGGAACTACTTCGAGTAGGTCTCACGGCCTCTTGTAGCTTCCTTATTTTCTTATGTTCTTATGTTCTAGAGGGAAGAAAAAGTAAGAATGAAAGAGGAAGGGATGGAAAAAAAGAGATTGCAAGACAGGTAAAGTATGTACATTAAGAACGATGGGAAGGAAGAAGACGAGAGAAGGAGAGAGAAAAAATATGAATGATAAAGAAGACTAGAAGGAGTGTCAGTCAGCCCAGTATGAAAGGCGAGACGCGACGGAAGAAAGTGTAACAAGTAAAAGCGATGGTAAGATAGAAAAAATAGTAGAGAAAGAAAAATATGAGGAAAAAATAGACACTGAATAGTTATAAGTGAGACAGAGTGGGAGAAGAAACCATAAAAGAACATAAACTGAATACAAAAGGAAGGGAAGGAGCGTACCTAGCGTCGGATGGAAGCCTCGTCAACTATGTATGTAGCGAGGGCCGCGGAGGCAAGGCGTGGCTGCTTACTCTTAAGTGAAAATAAAGAGCGCCAAACTATGCAGAGGGACAGGATTTAGTAGCGACTTAGTATTCGGCGCGACGACTCATCTACTTGTTATGCGGAGTGTCATCGCGGGTAACTGAATTCATGAGTCTTGCCCTATCGAACCAAACCACGAGCCCCATCTGGTATTCCACCTTCCTTTCCGATATATGTGTGTGTGCGTGTGTGTGTGTGTGCGTGTGCTTACGTGCGACCTCGGCAGTGTGTACCTCCATGAATGGCTCTCCGAAGCAATATCAAGCCTCGCCCTCCTTATAAAGACAGCGCCGGCTTCTCTTTGTTACAGCGGCGTATACTTGTACTGGTGTTTTGCTGAGAAGGAGGAGTCCATTATTTAACTCACACATAAAACACACTACAAAACATCAAATTAACAACATCGATTGTAAAAAAATCTAGTTACTTCTTGCCTTTACTGCATAGAACTCTACTGCTTGAATGACCATCAGAGGGGTTTGAGGAGAGAGGAAGAAGGGAGGAAGAGAGAGAGGAGGAAGGGAGAGAGGGGAGGAGGAAGGGAGAAGAGAGGTGGAAGGGAGGAACTGAGAGAAGAGAGGAGAAAGGGAGAGGAGGAGAGGAGGAAGGGAGAGAGGAGAGGAGGAAGGGAGAGAGGAGAGGAGGAAGGGAGGAAGGGAGAGAGAGGAAACGAGCTTTTTTTTTCTGACTGATTGGTTATTAATTTTAGTGGTTAGGAATGACTGACTTTTCCTTGAACATCGTCACACCAGTGTAGGGAGTCGAGGGAAGCAGGATTTATGGCTTGACACTTGCCTCAACGCATAGTGGGTGGGTGTTGGGGCCCGAGCGTCGCTAAGCCCTGAGTAATGGGCGGCGCGGGACAGGTGGTTCTGGCAGGTATATTGGGCTGTTAATTCAGGTGGTGAAGGGTGAGGAAAATGTATGTTTATGTAATACTGTCAGTGGGTAAAGTAACCCCGCCTGTGTGTCGTTTTCATTCCTTTAACCAACAACATGTTATTAATGGTACTTATTTTAAACTGTACACTTTTATTGCGTGAAATACTTAACCCCGACAGCGAAAATACACACATATACAAATATAAACAGATAGAGAGATACAGGG
>JACEEZ010005742.1:12500-17500 GCA_016584305.1 Chionoecetes opilio | reverse complement strand
ACCAAAATACCTCTTTATGGCGTCACAGAGCAAGAAAACCCCAACGAGAAATTCCTGACTCTGGTTTAAGTCCAAAATGTGACAGGTTGTATCATGCGTGGAGCAGCGACTATATATCTGACACTAACACACACACGTCCTCTTTGTCTACCTGGCTGTCGCTCTTACCTGTCTTACTCCGCCCTCACCTGCGCCGCCCACCGCTCCAATAAACAGGTAAGATGTCATCACTCAAGATACAAATAATATATTCCTCGACAAGTTTTCCCATGACCGCCGCCCGTCGAGCCTTACTAGAGGTCTGATTTGCGCCTCGACAATATACAGTGACGAAAAATAAAGAAAAGAATGGAATATCTTAACCTTGTATGCATATTTAACCCCTTGAGGCCCATAATGTAATTTCCATTGTAATTTGGGTACTATTGGACGATTTTTAGTGAATATAAGCAATGTTTTATAGATATGACCTGTTTAGTATCCTTGTCCATTTGGTATATTCAGTCACTTTTCGTAATTTTATGGCTAACAACAGACGATTTTATATAACAAAGGAAAGATCTGGGCGTGAAGGGGTTAAATAAAAGAAGGAATGAAAACGGACCATGTTTACGTAAATTCTGTCTTAAAATGCGTAGATAAAATTCAGTTTCAAACGATTCAACCTCACGAAAAGAAATGACGGGAATAATCTTTAACCTGCGTGTATCTCCACCTCTTAATCAGCCTCACCGACAGATTTACACACCTGTGGACGCCCTCCTTACCTGTTTGGCATGCACCTGTTCCTCCCTCCCTCCCTCTCAGTACTAAGGACGCATCCAATCCAGGTAAGACACGTGTAGGAAAAAAAATATATATAAATGAAAATGAAATAAGAAAGGAGGTAGAATATATTATCTTCAAACACGAAAGATAAAAAAAAATTGATACGAGAAATCATGTATTCTTTGTAAGCATTTATAATATATTTCTTGCATTCTTGTGAGTATAAAGTACGTGGGTGTTGTCGGAGGGAGGGAGGGGGAAGGGAGGGGGAAGCGAGGGGGGAGGGAGGGAGGGAGGGGGAAGGGAGGGAGGGAGTGGGGAGGGGGGGAGGGAGGGCACCACCTGCACCGCCCCGAACCTTTACAACTTGAACCTTATTATTTATGTGACATGAATGCTCAACAGACATAAGGGGGAGAAGTCATGACTGTTGTTGTAGTGGTTGTGGTAATAAGTTAAGAGTTAGGAATGGGGGTGGCTTACTACTACTAACACTCTTACTAACACTGCCACGACACACCAAAACAGGAGCTCTCTCTACGCCATGAAACTGGTAATAAATCCTATTTTTTCACTAAATATGCAATAGACACTTAGGTTAAAAGAGCAAGGCTGTTACTATACTTTGTTTTTTATAACGAGGCGAAAAATCCTGACCCCTTGCTGCTTACTGACTGATATTTGATGCCGGGAGAAGGGAATACTACGGTTCTTCTATATTTTAGTTGCATTTTTTTCATAGTTAACCATATTATCAGGTAAACATAGGCATACTTTCAAGCTTAAGACCCTGAGATATATTGGAATTTTCGCCTAGTTACAAAAATAGACTATACTACACTTCGATGCTACTACTACTGCTACTACTACTGCTACGACCACCACTTTTGATACTACTACTACTACAACCACATCTAACACTACTAATATTATCGTCTTTTTTCACACTCTTACTGCCAATAATAACAATGGTAATAACAATGATAATGATGATAACGATACTGCTAATAATTATAATGATAATAATGATAATAATGATAACAAGAATAATGATACTAATAATAACAAGAATAATGACAATAATGAACATAATTAACATTACTACTAATATTAATGACAATAATGATGATAATACTGATAATAATAACATACACACACTCGCCAGTATTTGCAATAATATGTCGTAATAATAATCACCGTAATAGCTCAAAAGCCTTGTGGCGACATGACAAGAGATAGATAAATGGCCAGACAGGTAGATATATAGATGTAGGGATAGATAGAGAGAGAGAGAGTAGTAGTATAGTATTATAGTAGTAGTATAGTATTATAGTAGTAGTAGTAGTAGTAGTAGTAGTAGTAAAAATGGTGTAGTAGTAATATTAATCAGTATTGATAGCAGTAGTAGTAGTAATAAGAACATAGGAACATAAGAAAATAAGGAAGCTACAAGAGGCCGCGAGACCTACACGAGGTAGTTCCTAAATAGTAGTAGTAGTAGTAGTAGTAATAGTAGCAGAAGTAGTAGTAATAGTAGTAGTAGTAGTAATAGTAGTAGTAGTAGTAATATTAGTAGTAATAATAGCAGTAGTAGTAGTAATAGTAGTAGTAGTAGTAATAGTAGTAGTAGTAGTAATATTAGTAGTAATAATAGCAGTAGGAGTAGTAATAGTAGTAGCAGTAGTACTTATTCTCGTCTCCCTTCCAACACAAACAAACAGACACTCTCCCCCTGAGGAACACATCATCACAATATTGAACACGGATCGAGAAGACTCACCTTTATTTTTCTCTCTCCCTTCTGTGCTACGTGCTAAGAATAGACGTGATGACAGAGCCTAACCTCAGCTCCTCCTACTTCACCTACTCCTCTTTTTCTTCCTCTTCCTCTTCCTTGGTGGAATAATGATAAAAAAATAGCCTCTCTCTTAAGAAACGCGCATACGATAAATATACATCGACACATATTCAAGCAGGTAAACATATATATTCCGCTGTGAAACCATGAAGCTAATAAAAGGTAGTAAAAAGAAACTTGAAAAATACGTAGCGGATGCGAGTAGATGATATATATAGATATCATGTATATAATAATGTTACATGAGTATCGTTCCACTGCTAAAGATACATAAAGACCGAATGACGGAAACAAAATGGCTAAAGGAAATAACTAATGGCATCCATTTATACGGACGAAGAAATATCTGTTCACATAGACTGTATAGCATGGTCTATGTTCACCCATAGACCATTGTATAGCAGTGGTCTATGTTCAGCATAGACCATTGTATAGATGGTCTATGGTTCAGCCATAGACCATTGTATAGCAGTGGTCTATGGTTCAGTCATAGACCATTGTATAGCAGTGGTCTATGGTTCAGCCATAGACCATTGTATAGCAGTGGTCTATGGTTCAGCCATAGACCACTGTATAGCAGTGGTCTATGGTTCAGCCATAGACCACTGTATAGCAGTGGTCTATGGTTCAGCCAATAGAGATTAGGTAAACCTCAACAATTCTAGACAGCAGACAGATCCCGGAGTGTGGTCATGCCCACCATGGAAATGATCACCGTAACCAAAACTTCTGATGAGATAATAATTATGTCAGTAAGAATTTTGAAAGAAGTTAAGCTTAGCAAACCGGCATCGATGATTATCTAACAAATCCTTGATTGATAAAGTTTCCTCTGATTGGAAGCTAACGTATCATTAATGTTCAAACAAGAGGACAAATAATAACCGAACAATTATCGTCCATTTAGACTAACGGTGGCTGTTTGTAAGGTAATGGATACGTTCAGCAAAAGTCATATAATATAAGATAAGATTCTAAAAACACATGGGCACCTTTCTTTGTTGTTAAGTGCTACCCTAAATTAGCAACAACACGCAACATAATGTTTGCACAACATTGCAGATTCAAAACAATAATTTTTTCCTGCACATTTATTCAGTACATCTCATTCACCTAGGGATAAGTCTTCCTCGGCAGCCACATGGCGGCCATTTTGGAAAATGGCCGCCACGGCCGCCAGGGGGCAGTTGGGCGATGGCTCCACATCCAAATTTGTTCATAATATATTGGTCTACCTCTGTGCCAAAATTGGTGCTTTTATCAAAAAATGCACAATAGGTTTGAATATCCTAGGTAAACCGCCCCACTATAAGTAAATTTATATTAAGATAATGAAATAAAAAATAACTATCAACATGATTTCCGCAACAAACGGTCTTGCTTGGCATATTCCTTTTATTTATCTCGCTGTTTTTGTTTTACCTGTACGATGAAAGCAGGTCAGTAGACGTTATATATTTGGGGTTTCACAAGGTTTTTGACCAAGTTGCCCTGTAGTGGTGACATGTAGGGTATCTGGCAACCCGACCCTGTCCCCCTCCGGTCATGTATTGTCTGGGTCAGGTCAGGCCACTATAAGGTAAATATGCAGTTTTAACCAATACTCCCTATTGACCAATACTCACCTGACATTAGACATAGACCCCCCTACTAGTTAATTAATCTAACCTGGGCATTGAATACGTAACCTAACCTCACTGGGGAGGTTTCGCCCCCCAGATCCCCGTAGTGCTATTTTTTATTTCCGACAGCTGTTGTATGGGCTAGAAAGGTTTATGGCTTTAATGCACCACTGCCTGAATGCGCCAACCCCTAGTCTGAATGCACCATGTGTCAGGTCCCAATGCACCACATGACTGGTCCTAATGCACCACTCCCAGTCCAAATGGACCACTCCTTATGGTAACATTAATGATGGACTCTTGTAAAATATCTAGATTTGCGGAAGACTCGTAGATTGCCATCAATGCAACAATGATACTTGACAAAAATCTTGCAGTCAGATCTTTTGATTTGTTGGGCCAACAAATAGCAAAGTGTAATGAAGTTCAATGCAGCTCAATGCAAAGTACTGCACTTTGGAAACAATAATGATCACGCACAGTACTTAATGAATGGCCAACAACTTTCAACGGTGAATTAAATAAATTATCTATGAATCATAAAATGAAGCGATTTTAAGCCTACTTAGCATTACTCGGAGGTAGATAAAACTGCTAACAAATCAATTAGTTTCATTGGACATTGTTTAAAATAAAAAAAAATTCAATTAAATTTCAATTACGTCATATTTTAAACAATAATACACCCATCCTTGAGTACTGAGCACAGTCCTGGTCCTCATAACACAAAAAAAGTCATAAACAAGTTGGAG
>JACEEZ010005742.1:0-5000 GCA_016584305.1 Chionoecetes opilio | reverse complement strand
TACAAGAGGCCGCGAGACCTACACGAGGTAGTTCCTAAATAGTAGTAGTAGTAGTAGTAGTAATAGTAGCAGAAGTAGTAGTAATAGTAGTAGTAGTAGTAATAGTAGTAGTAGTAGTAATATTAGTAGTAATAATAGCAGTAGTAGTAGTAATAGTAGTAGTAGTAGTAATAGTAGTAGTAGTAGTAATATTAGTAGTAATAATAGCAGTAGGAGTAGTAATAGTAGTAGCAGTAGTACTTATTCTCGTCTCCCTTCCAACACAAACAAACAGACACTCTCCCCCTGAGGAACACATCATCACAATATTGAACACGGATCGAGAAGACTCACCTTTATTTTTCTCTCTCCCTTCTGTGCTACGTGCTAAGAATAGACGTGATGACAGAGCCTAACCTCAGCTCCTCCTACTTCACCTACTCCTCTTTTTCTTCCTCTTCCTCTTCCTTGGTGGAATAATGATAAAAAAATAGCCTCTCTCTTAAGAAACGCGCATACGATAAATATACATCGACACATATTCAAGCAGGTAAACATATATATTCCGCTGTGAAACCATGAAGCTAATAAAAGGTAGTAAAAAGAAACTTGAAAAATACGTAGCGGATGCGAGTAGATGATATATATAGATATCATGTATATAATAAATTGTTTACATGAGGTATCGTTCCACTTGCTAAAGATCATAAAGACCGAATGACGGAAACAAAATGGCTAAAAGGAATAACTATATGGCATCCATTTATACGGACGAAGATAATTTATCTGTTCAGCCATAGACCATTGTATAGCAGTGGTCTATGGTTCAGCCATAGACCATTGTATAGCAGTGGTCTATGGTTCAGCCATAGACCATTGTATAGCAGTGGTCTATGGTTCAGCCATAGACCATTGTATAGCAGTGGTCTATGGTTCAGCCATAGACCATTGTATAGCAGTGGTCTATGGTTCAGCCATAGACCATTGTATAGCAGTGGTCTATGGTTCAGCCATAGACCACTGTATAGCAGTGGTCTATGGTTCAGCCATAGACCACTGTATAGCAGTGGTCTATGGTTCAGCCAATAGAGATTAGGTAAACCTCAACAATTCTAGACAGCAGACAGATCCCGGAGTGTGGTCATGCCCACCATGGAAATGATCACCGTAACCAAAACTTCTGATGAGATAATAATTATGTCAGTAAGAATTTTGAAAGAAGTTAAGCTTAGCAAACCGGCATCGATGATTATCTAACAAATCCTTGATTGATAAAGTTCCCTCTGATTGGAAGCTAACGTATCATTAATGTTCAAACAAGAGGACAAATAATAACCGAACAATTATCGTCCATTTAGACTAACGGTGGCTGTTTGTAAGGTAATGGATACGTTCAGCAAAAGTCATATAATATAAGATAAGATTCTAAAAACACATGGGCACCTTTCTTTGTTGTTAAGTGCTACCCTACATTAGCAACAACACGCAACATAATGTTTGCACAACATTGCAGATTCAAAACAATAATTTTTTCCTGCACATTTACTCAGTACATCTCATTCACCTAGGGATAAGTCTTCCTCGGCAGCCACATGGCGGCCATTTTGGAAAATGGCCGCCACGGCCCCAGGGGGCAGTTGGGCGATGCTCCACATCCAAATTGTTCATAATATATTGGTCTACCTCTGTGCCAAAATTGGTGTTTTTATCAAAAAATGCACAATAGGTTTGAATATCCTAGGTAGACCGCCCCACTATAAGTAAATTTATATTAAGATAATGAAATAAAAAATAACTATCAGCATGATTTCCGCAACAAACGGTCTTGCTTGGCATATTCCTTTTATTTATCTCGCTGTTTTTGTTTTACCTGTACGATGAAAGCAGGTCAGTAGACGTTATATATTTGGGATTTCAAAAGGTTTTTGACCAAGTTGCCCTGTAGTGGTGACATGTAGGGTATCTGGCAACCCGACCCTGTCCCCCTCCGGTCATGTGTTGTCTGGGTCAGGTCAGGCCACTATAAGGTAAATATGCAGTTTTAACCAATACTCCCTATTGACCAATACTCACCTGACATTAGACATAGACCCCCCTACTAGTTAATTAATCTAACCTGGGCATTGAATACGTAACCTAACCTCACTGGGGAGGTTTCGCCCCCCAGATCCCCGTAGTGCTATTTTTTATTTCCGACAGCTGTTGTATGGGCTAGAAAGGTTTATGGCTTTAATGCACCACTGCCTGAATGCGCCAACCCCTAGTCTGAATGCACCATGTGTCAGGTCCCAATGCACCACATGACTGGTCCTAATGCATCACTCCCAGTCCAAATGGACCACTCCTTATGGTAACATTAATGATGGACTCTTGTAAAATATCTAGATTTGCGGAAGACTCGTAGATTGCCATCAATGCAACAATGATACTTGACAAAAATCTTGCAGTCAGATCTTTTGATTTGTTGGGCCAACAAATAGCAAAGTGTAATGAAGTTCAATGCAGCTCAATGCAAAGTACTGCACTTTGGAAACAATAATGATCACGCACAGTACTTAATGAATGGCCAACAACTTTCAACGGTGAATTAAATAAATTATCTATGAATCATAAAATGAAGCGATTTTAAGCCTACTTAGCATTACTCGGAGGTAGATAAAACTGCTAACAAATCAATTAGTTTCATTGGACATTGTTTAAAATAAAAAAAATTCAATTCAATTTCAATTACGTCATATTTTAAACAATAATACACCCATCCTTGAGTACTGAGCACAGTTCTGGTCCTCATAACACAAAAAAAGTCATAAACAAGTTGGAGACCATAACGTATAATTACAAAAACTGTTTCAAGGTTGAGAAATATGCCCTGCACAGAAAGAGTTAGAGAATTAAATTTATTCAGCCTATCAGAAGGAAGAATTCGCGGGGAACTAATAGAAGTGTCAAAAATGTTCAAAGATTTGTGCAGGAGATTACTTTACAGTCGATCGATCAAATCTAACAAGATAATGTCCCGGTTTTGAGACAGATGGTAAAATATTTTTCGTAAAAGCCAAACACTTTTTCTTCAATCGGGTCGTGAACGCATAGAAAGCTCCACCCTCCATTATCGTTGAGAGTATGAGTTACAACTTTAAAGAATACACAAGATGAATACTTCGACTCCAATCTGGAACTGTCATATTATCCATTATCGCAATAGAATCTCCGAATGTACCAACCAAATATATATTTTTGAGGGGTTGTTGTTTCTCTTGGTCACGCACCGCTTGTTTGGCCTAAATAGAAATAGCAATAGGGATAATTATCGTTTTATCTCGTTTTCTAAAGAATTTCCGTGCAATTTTTCTATGATACAGTTTTTCTTCCTTCCAGGCCAGCCTCAGATGGACGGATGCGAGAGTGAGGAGGAACATTCATCTGTACTATCCTGTCTCTCACTTTAGATTTGATGATATGGTAAGTCACAAACATCCTCTTTAGGACCAACAAATCTGTTACTGTATGTTCTTTCTTTGTATTCCTCTCTGTTCTCTTAGTTTTCCTCCTCTTCCACCTTCTGTCCTTTCTGCACGTGGGTATTCATGAGTCACCCGAGTGTGTGTGTGGGTGTGTGTGTGTGTGTGTGTGTGTGTGTGTGAGGGGGGGGTGTTGCACTGTCCTGCCACGCGGGTCTTTGCCTGGTATCTCCTGCATCGACATATAAGCATAAACATTGCCGACATAAATAATGACTCATAAATCCAGGCAACGTTGTCTGAATGCGTAAATTGTTTGGTGTGTGTGTGTGTGTGTGTGTGTGTGTGTGTGTGTGTGTGTGTGTGTGTGTGTGTGTGTGTGTGTGTGTGTGTGTGTGTGTGTGTGTGTGTGTGGTTGTGTGTGTGTGTTGTGTTGTGTGTGGTGTGTGGGGATGTGGAAGGTTAAAGGGTAGGGAAATTCTCTCTTTCTCTCTCTCTCTCTCTTCTCTCTCTCTCTCTCTCTCTCTCTCTCTCTCTCTCTCTCTCTCTCTCTCTCTCTCTCTCACATATTTCTGGGTCGGATGAGTTGTGAACTGGGCTGTGTGGGGCGGAGAGAGAGAGAGAGAGAGAGAGAGAGAGAGAGAGGAGAGAGAGAGAGGAGAGAGAGAGAGAGAGAGAGAGAGAGAGAGAGAGAGACGAGGGGAGAGAGAGAGAGAAGACGAGAGAGAGAACGAGAGAGACGAGAGAGAGGAGAGAGAGAGAGAGAGAGGAGAGAGAGAGGAGAGAGAGAGAGAAGAGAGAGAGAGAGAGAGAAAACCTTCACCAACCTCCTCCTATCCCTCCAGAAAAAACCATATACCCAGCCAAACCTACAAATCCAAACCCCATGATCAGCCTGGTTGGTTTTCAGTGTAGGAGAGCTGCTGACAACAAGAGCAGGGCCTGGCTGCGGTACAAGTCCCACCCCTCCCAACTCAACAAACATCGGCACAAAGAAGCCTGCAAGACCATGTGCCAGATCCAAAAGCAGACCATACAACGCTGGAGAGAGGACTTAAAGGCCAAGTACAGCGGTCAGTCAGTGATCAGTAAGGAGTGGTGGTGTGGAGTGATGCAGCAGCAAGGCCTCTTTGCTGACAACACCATTCCGCCGCTCACCAGACCAAACGGATCAGTGGCTGTCCGCGACAAGGACAAGGCTGAGCTGTTGGCAGCTCATTTTTCTTTTAAGATGTCGGTGCCAGACCCCTCACGCGAGCCCCCAGAGATACCATCCCTCACCAGGGCCTCTCTGGAGAGTCTCGCAGTTAACAATAAGGAAGTAGAACATCAGCTGCGGCAAATAGATCCCAAGAAGGCGCTAGGGCCCGGCAACATCAGCCCTCACCTACTAAAGGGATGTGCTGCCCAGCTCGCTCCACCACTCACCATCATCTTCAACAACATCCTTTCCTTGTGCAAGTGGCCCACGCAATGGAAAGAGGCAAGAGTGGTAGCCATCCACAAAAAAAACAGCAAATGGGACCCAAAGAACTACCGCCCAATTTCCCTCCACACTGT
>JACEEZ010005741.1:130000-156514 GCA_016584305.1 Chionoecetes opilio | reverse complement strand
GAAAACATCCCAGATGAAGATTTTATCCCCAAACCCCAAGAAGGTTATAAAAAAAGGAAATTAAAAAACAAAACCTCGCTTTTGAACCACAAAAAATTGGAATCCATTAAAAATTGGTTTGTTTTTGGATTTAAAATCTTCTGAAGGTTTCAACAAAGAAGAATATGCACAGAAGACTGAAATCCGAGCTTGGGGGTGCAGTAGAAATATTTTCCGACGACAAGGGAAAGTTGTTGATGGTTCCATGCTGTGTCTCATTAAAGGATGTTGTTTTGGAAAATAAAAATCTACATAGGGAGCTCAAGTTTTGGGAAAAGGCAAAGTCTACAGATATCAACAGATCTAGATCAGACTTCGTCACATATCCGAACGGCCATCAAGAAGGACATGATTTTCACCCCGGGGGCCATATCATCCGTTGATGTAGCTACTCATATCGCCATACCAAATGAGTTACAGCGATTTCTGGTCGGGCTCCTCACTGGAGATACAACTAGTACTACGAATAAACCCCAAAAGGATTTAATTTATTTTATTTAAAAAAAATCATAATTATTGGGGTGTATTTTGGCGGCCATTTTGGAAAAAGGGAGATAACTCATATAAGCTGCCACCCCACAATGCTATCACATGTTTCTAACTCTAGCATTTATACCTTCTCAAAAAACACTCTTAGCATTCTCGCCCTAATTTGATACCGGTGAGCAAAATTTGGGACCGGGGCTGACCGACTAATATATAATTCACTCGTATCTTCGTTACTAGATGAGCTAGAAACGTGAATAAAAGGTCACTTTATATGTTTTCAGGCATAAGGAATCCAATGACGCTATGGTTTTTAGAATAAAACACAAAAAATCAAGATAGCCGCCATACAAATACATGTGTAGTTAAGTTTATAATGAAATATTTTTTTTTTTCTAGGTATTTGCAATGGTACTTGTGCGGTGCGGTGTTACTTCGTAAGTCATGACCAGTGAGTGCTGCTTCAAATGGAGGTTTGCGTGGTAATAACAAGCCAGAAAAACTGATCGAGTCTGGACTGAGAAGAATTGAACCATCATCAAGTGCAGCAAAATATATCTCGACATCAAGTACTTGAGGGACCTGTGCAAGAAAATCGTGACTTTACTGTGAAATGCCATAAGAACTGTGTATGTACATATGCATCCAACACTCCGATACAGAGACATCTCAAAAGAACAAAACAAAATGAAGGACCTTCTGTGATTCCCCCAAGAAAACACGCCCTTCATGTGCTCCAAGCTTTATTTTTCCCAGGAAAAATGTTTATTCTGTGGGGAGGAATATACTTTGGATAAAGATACAAAGAATCTGCTCGGTGGAAGATACATACCTGTGTCGTGAAATTGCACGAAAAGGAGAGAAATCGCTGAAGCAGTATCTGCTAGAAGCATGTGATTATGGGGATGACGGTGGGCCACCACTGTGCGAGTGCGCATACAGTGAGCCATCAGTGACTTACACGCAGCAGACGCACGATACCATGTCTCTGCAGATGCAAGCTTACGGGGACAGAGAGCACTTACATGTGCTGCAGGTCGACATCAAACTCTGTAGAGGTGGACGATGCTCTGAACTGTTTGGTTCGAGTACTAAAGGGAAAGCCCCCGAAGCGCATTTGGAACTCCGTGGAAATGTTCAATGCTTACAGTGGATATGGGGGCAGCAAAAACTCTCACGTGTGAGTCTGGTAAAACATGTCTCTGAGTGTTGTGGGGAGGCCCTTCTGGTGCTAATTTTCTCCTGGCATAGCAAGTACCTAATCTTCCGTAGTAAAAGCAATCCACAGTACTGAAACTGGTGGATGAAGAGGACGATGATCTGGATGTCGCTTTGACACAAGTCACCAAGAAAATCCCGAAGGAAGTTAAGGGATTCCAAAGGATAAACTTCACTACGAAACCAAATGAACCCGTGATATAGCCACAGAATCCATAAGCAAAAACCATGCTTGGTCTACTATTTAAGTTGTCCCCAAAATTTAGACAAGACTCTGCCTGCCATTTTTCATTGGCTTAATCATCACAACTGCACTGCATAATCACCCACCAGTCTTCAGATTGATCTTGGAGTAGTGATTCGGGACTCTAAGAAACTCATAAATCTCAGGACGCCTTGGCGAAACATGCTCTTATGACGAAATATTGCTTTTTCAAAGAAATCAGCTGCATTGTCAGCCGTAGAAGAAATTGATTTGTCAGGCATATCAGATGCAGATGCTGGCTTGATCCAAGTAGTAGCTGAAAATTTTCCCGATGCAGACATATCGTCTCAAAAGGGCAAACTGTCCCACTCATTCTTTGCAGTACTCTTCACACAAAGGAGCAAAATGGTATGTCTTTGACCAACAGGAAACTATCAAGCGCTCAAGAAATCTGAGATGTCAAAGTCAGTAGAGTTTAACTGCAAATCGAAAGATTCAATGGATCGAAAAATCCTGCATTACCCCAGGAGGCCGCCAGAAAATATGTGCTTTCGCTGAAAATGCATGCTCAGAAAGCATTGGCAAGACAAAGAGCTGACAAAGCAACCCAGCCTATCTGGAAGACATCATCTTCAAAGATCGATGCCCCGAGTACAAGGGTACAACACAGCCAAAAGTCGCCAGAAGGCCCTCTCAACCCAACCAGAAACAAAAGCTGTGTATCTGCCCCTGATCAATATGACTCCGTCCATCCTGACACGATGATGACGGCCCTGCACAGGCACAACATCTCACACAGCAGACAGGCCAGGAATTTGTTGCTTTCCATGCGACTTGCCACTGTACCGTGTGGCTCTTCACGTAATGTTGGACCTACCCAGACCGATTCCCAAATGTCATCATGCGGCCGGAGGAATGCATTCTCTTATGAGTTTTGTCGGATCCGTTGGTACTTTGATGGCAGAAAGCGGACTTGCCCAAGTGATGGGTGCTGTGTTTTTGGGGGAGTGCCGAAAATGTTGTCTGGTAAGAAGTTTCCTCAAAAAGTTGAGGGCGCTACGACTCGTTGTGGAGGAAGGTACTGAGGAGTATCATAGAGCAAACTCCAATTACACGCAAGCATGATCTGATGAGCATATTGGAAGAACTTGCCAGCAGAAGTAAAACACTAAACTAGGTTGACATACTCATAAAGCCAGTATTCATCATGATGATGTTTATCAGAGCAGAGAGGGAAGGAGACTGGCCACTTCACCTTGAGGCCTTTACCCTGATGATGCCCTACTTCTACGCGGCTGGCCATATTCACTACGCACGATATGGCCTCTTCTATCTCAGATCGATGGAAGCTCTCCCCACCAAATGAAGCTCTCCCCACTCCCCATGAAAGGAGAGCATGTGCTGAGACATATTCCTGGGATCTGGAATGGGATCTAGAGCGACATGTACATAGAGACTACTTTCATGAGGTACGGCCATGGGAAAGGAGGCATCATCGGCATCACTTTGAAGCCTGAAACACTCAAAACATGGGCCTTAATTCTTCACCTCTGCAGCAAATTGGAGTCCAACCGCAGCGAAATGGTCGATGGTGATGGAGGTAATGTGTAGATCATTCACAAAGAAGAAGCTCAAGCTAGGATCTCCAGTGACAGAAAGGACAGAGAGGGCATCCGACACAAGCTCGAGTTGAGCATCAATCCTCTGAATCCAGTGAGTCATCCTGAAGGCATAGTGAATATTGTCAGTGGCATGGTAGGTCCTGTTACAGTCAACGTGCAAGATTCCCTTGAAGTTGGAAATGAACAGATGGCTGAATTCGAAACGACTTGGCCGAAGCATTTCCATGATACCATCAACAAAAAGATCCCGACCATGGCAGTGACGAGGAAAAGTGTAGTAGTTGGTGCAACAAAAGTGTTTGACACCAGTCTCATCTACTCATGAGTAGTAGGTCTTCAGGCCAGTTCCCGTCAAGTGGACATCAAGGAGGTGCTCGCACATGAGCTGGCACCAATCCCAACATCAATGTTCACAGATGCAGGAGAGATGAGATGCTCAACAGGAAAATTCGTGTTGAAGACTCAACTGAAAGTTGAGGTCTCATCCAGAAATGCACCAAACACAGACATCAACACAGAGCAGCACCATCACATTCATCGACGGTTCTGCTCTCCTCTGGGTGATACACTGGCCTGTGGGTGGTACTGTAAAAATGTATGTGTCAAACTTCAGACAACATATTGAGAGGAAGCTGCAAAAAGATGTGTACTTGGTGTTTGATCGGTACTATGATGTGACACAAAAGGTGTCACAAGAAGTGCGAGGAACACTGAAGCCAGTAGAGTTCACCAACTCAAGGTTACAACGGAGCTGCCATCACAGAAAGTAATCCTGACTGTCACTGAAAACAAGAAGCAGCTTATTGACATAATCTGCGCTGAACTCAAAGGAGACGTTTCGTTCCATCGAAACCACATACAGAATCACAAGCTGATCATCACATCCCAAGACAAAACTGCGATTGAGATCAGCAATGGAGGACTTATCATCAACAGGGAGGATATGAACACTACACATGAAGAGGCAGATATCATCATCGTTCAACAAATGTTCATGGCTGCAAAGGAGAAGCCCACAAGCATCACCGTCTTATCAGATGACACAGACGTGTTTGTACTGCTTCTACATTACTATCTGGAAGATGGGCTTAAGTTCATGGTGGGTATGGAATCTCCAATCAAAGATCGAGCAATAGTCGATATCGGCAAGACCGTTGAGAAGCACATAGATATCATACCAGAAATTCTAGCTGCTCATGCACTTTCTGGTTGCGACACAGTTGCTTGCTGTTTCGGCATTGGAAAAAGCACTGTTCTGAAAGTTGTAAGAAGTGGACTTCTTCTGTCACTTCTGGGAAAAATTGATGCTTCGCTGCCCTCGGTGATACAGTGGGCAACGAAAGTCATGACTGCTTGCTATGGACAGAACAACATGTAGTGACACGATGTCAAATGCACGACTCAGTGCTTGGGCAGCAAAAACAGGCAAATGGTATACATCAACACCAAAAGTATGCTCTCTACCACCGACCAGCGAGGCCTTCGAGAAAACGTGAAACGTGCGCATCATCAAGCATCCATATGGCGCGCCGTGAAAGACGCGGATCCACCAGAACTGGACGTTGAAAAATATGGATGGAAGAAAGATGAAACCAACGGATCACTTGTACCTACGGCAGTCCCGGATACAGTCAGCCTTGCACCAGATGCTGTCTTGCGACTGATCAGGTGTGGATGCGAGACTCTGCGAGAGTGACACACCTTGTCGTTCATCCAGATGTGGTTGCCGGAGTGCCAATCTGTCGTGCACAATGTTCTGTGCCTGTCACGATGGAATTTGCTGCAACACAAATGCTTTGTGACTTGTGACAGTGACTATCAGTCGAAAAATCAAAATCCATATCTTACGTTTAACAGAATATATAAATGTTTTCAGTGATTAAACCAACAAGTTGTGTCTCAAGTGATTTAACCAGAAATTAACTCATGCGTCGTTGCAATAAATGCAAAATAATATACAAATAAGCGTTTATTTTATGAATAATACCACACAGACCTTGCCAATCCGTGCTAGTGCATGTCATTAATCAGATCTAGTAATGGTTGTTGAGAAAGTCAATTTTCTGCAATGAAAAACACATTTACTGCGGCCATCTTGTTTTTTGTGTGTTTTATTGATATAATAATGACTGCATTGTAATATTGATGTCTGAAACATTAAAGGACCTTCATTGTGTTTCCTTTTCATATATTACGAAGTATGAGAAGATAGATTTTCCAGATTCGATGCGACCATCTTGGATTTCGCTCCGCAAAAATTGCTCGTATGCAAGATTCATCCGGCATTTTTCTGAATATATATTGCCCGGTTACATCAATAATCAACATTAAAAAAACTTTATACTCAAAATGAGGTCCATGGGTACTTCCAGAGAGCTTTCACCGGGAGGTGTCACTGGGTTTTTAACATGCCGCCATTTTGATTTCATGGACGCAGCTTGGTGCCAGGGTTTTGTGGGTTTTTGTTCTGCCTTTGTTATTGAGGGATATTAATGATTAGGATTTTACATTGTTTACAACAATTGAGATTGAAACTTGTCTTATACTTCACTAAGTTTATTTGGTTTGTCGAACACTTCTCGCTGCGGAGTACTGAAATGGAATGAACTTAAGGGAAAGGGGGTAGGGTAGAGTTAAGGAGTGAGGGGGTTGCTGCCACCAGCTCAGGCAAGTATTCTATGGTTTTACTTCCTGGGCACGTTTTGAATAGATTATATTAGATTTATTTGGGTATCTGGTTGAAAACGGGGGAATATACCGAGTAAGGCGGGACACTCCTTTTGAAAATGTGGGGAATTACTGTCCTAACACAGATATCACCTGAGGTTTTACTAAAGACACAAGAACTATATTTAAACATCATCCTAATTTATTCACCCTGAGTTATTATGTCCTGGTTTGAGATTAGACACACATATAACTCTAATCCAACCAAAAAAGCTTCCCATCCACCCTGAACAGGAAAGCGCTCCATCTGATACAAGAAAGCTCTCCACCTGACACAGGAAAGCTCTCCAATTGATACAGGAAAACTCTCCCCATCTGAAAAGGAAAGCTCTATGAGAAAACCCTTCCTCACTGAATCCATAATGAATTATCATTCACTTAAATGTCCCAAAATACCGTTTTTGAATACTTAGGTTAACATTGAAATATAAGGGGGGAAATAAGAGTAAGATGTTGTTTGCGTTTTCACTTAAAAAACCATGTGACGGGTTTTTTGGTCGACTGAGACGTCCGTCTGAGTCTGGAGAAAGGGGAAAAGGACGACTCTTTTAAAAAACACTTATAGGATGGGCAGGCCTCCTATGCGTTAGTGAACTGAACAACTGTACCTATATGAGAATTAATAGATATAATTAACAAGGAAGGGGGGGGGGAATAGGAGCGAGATACCAGGTCTTAAACTGTGAAAAAAGTGGAGAGACGATTTGGCTCCCTCGAGGGTAACAAGGGAGGTTGGGATGAAAGGCGGGAAGAAAGGGAATGTTTTTAAATACCCTAACGGCTTCCCCTGAAGGGATTATCAGCCATGAATGACTTAATTAACTAATGAAAAAAGTATACAAAAAAAATTGCCTATAATACAGTTCTCAACTTTGATATAGAAAATTAAATATGTTATTCTAAATCCGGGGAAGTTTTATTTGGGTTTCGTTCAAGCATACGAAACGTTTTTTGGAGAGAACGAGGTAGGGAGGAGACATAAATTTGGTCGACTTTTAATTTAGAAATAACTCTACAAACCCATCCATTTATGAACGTGATCTGTCATATGTGTCTAGTTTGAAGGACATTAAGAATCTAGAGTGTTCCTTGATCGAATGGGAGGTGAGGGGAGGATGAAAAGCTTTGAACCACATTATCAATGATCGCAAAAATAAGTGTCCCACGAATTTTGACTCGTATCGGATGTATGGGGGAGGAGTGAGGGAAGGGAGAAGATAGAATGAGAGATAGAAAGAAAGAAGAAAACTCACAGAAACGAAAAGATTGAATTGCTTACGGACCATAGCCCGGGAATTGTATGATAGGAAATTTGCCCCCATCCTATCTTTCCGAAAAATAACGGGGCATTACACACGTCTATTCTCCGGGACAAAAAAATTCTTCAATATCAAATTAACTACTACGGGATCTTTTGTTTCCTTTCTAAAGCTGCGCCCAAGAGGGGGGTGTGTGTATGGGACGAATTTAGAGTGAATTTAATGGAGATTCTTCTATTTTTTTAAAAAAAAGGGGTGTTTTTTTGTGTTTAGATTACACGAATATTCAATGAAAGGAAATCCCAATCAACCTCTGACCTGGGTAGTAACGTGGTCGTTCAAAACCTGACTCAGTACCCGTATTCTCGTTGCGGGGAATATCCCAGAGGCCACGCCGGCTAGCCTCATGGTAAATGATAAGAGCCCAACAAGTCCGGGAAATATCCGCCACACCGCAAGCTGGTTGACTGTGAAGTGAGTAGCAGTACTACTATCTCGAATTAAAATACTCCTCCCACTGAACCGGGCCTAGCCCGTGAAAACCAGACACTCCGACTTCTAGAAATGAGAAATCTCCTAGACCAAATTGTTTCATCTAGTCTGACCTACACTACCCTTGACTCAATAATTTACTTTTAAACACTTTTCGCTTAATCTTCACCTGAATACACCACAAGTCGGGTTGATTGTAACTTAAATAAAAACCTTGAAGACTTCACCGAACCAGACTGAGTCTGTTAATGAAATTCAATGAGAGACTGGTATCCCAATCAACCTCTTACCTGGATATATTAAGAACATACTGACCCTCAATTTGTTTTGAATCCCGGTCAATGTTTTACATTTAACACTTTTCGATTTGATTTCCCCAAGAGTAATAACCGGGTTGACGCTACAACTACCCTAAACCCGAGTAGGGATTAACCTTTCAGGTCCACAAAATAAATTATCAATGTTCATTGTTCTTAATAATTCTTCCTCAATTTTCTAACATTTAACTAATGCTTAACTAACACTGCACTGAACCCCTCCCGATTAGTCTTCTAGGAGGTCTCCGTAGGTCGGGTTTTGAAGCTTGAGAGTGCGGAAGCAGATGTCGTCGAGCTCCTTGCTATCGACGCAGCAAACGTCGCTGGGTCCTTGGTCAGACGGTGGATGGATAGATGGCGCTGTATGGCTCGGCTACCTTAGGCGACGGGAAACCGAGAAAGGGAACCATTTTCTTGTCTGGAAACTCCTCTAGGATCTTGGAAACTAAGAGTGTGTCCCGCCCCGAGCCCGTGTCTCCCTTTTGGAGGTGGGGTTCCACGATGCGCTCACAGCGGCGATGATGTACATGTTCTTAGCGCTGGGGTTATTAGCGTAACTCATGACGACGTCAGTGGGTAGGCTGAGAGAGATCCAGGACTTCCCCTCCCGAACGCGGCTTCACGTCCTTTCTTCGACATGTTGGCGTGTCGAGGCGTGTGGGTGGGTGGCGGCTAGATGCGGCGGCTGTAGCGGCTAGGAATGGCGGCTAACGGGCGGTGAAGCGCGGCATCGATGAGGCGAGCGGTGGCGGCTAGGCGCGTGGCCCTGCGGCCTGGCTGAAGTGGCTGGGATGCGCGGCAGGCTGTGGCGGCGCCTGGCTGTGGCGACGGGACGGCTGTGTCGGCTCGCTTCTTAACAGCTCACTGCCACAGGTCATGGTTTCATGTGTGTAGGGTGTTTGGTTTATAGGGGGAAAGATCTAATGAGTCCCACTATAATGATCGATTACTGTAAAGAAAATTTACCAAAATTTGACTTTATCTTGCTATTTTCCCAGGTGAGATTCTGTTGCGTTATTTGGTTTGAAATAATATCCCACCGCTTTAGTCACCAGTGTGGTGCCAGGGTTTTGTGGTTGTTGCTTCTGCCTTTGTTATTGAATGATATTAATTGGGTTAGGATTTTACATTGATTACAACTGATGAGAATTGAAACTTGTCTTATAACTTCACTAGTTATTTGTTGTAACGAACACTTCTCGCTGCGGGAGGTACTGAAATGGGAATGAACTTAAGGGAAAGGGATAGGATAAACATAGAGTAACAATAATATATGACTTTATATTAAACATACCGCTGAATCTTATACATGGAAAAAAATAGGGGGGGAAAATAAGGAGTAAGAATGTTGTTTGCGTTTCACTTTAAAAAACCATGTGCGGGTTTTTGGTCAGACCCGAGACGTCCTCCTGAGTCCTGGAGAAAAGTGGAGAGACGACTCTGTTAATAACACTTATAAGGATGGGGCAGGCCTCCTATGCGTTTAATGAAACTGAAAAACTGTACCTATAGAGAAAATAGATAGTATAATATAAAAAGGGAAGGGGGGGGGGGAATAGGAGCGAGATACGAGGTCTTACCCTGGAGAAAGTGGGGAGACGACTGCACCCTCGAGGGTAACTAAGGCGAGGTTGGATGAAAGGCGGAAGAAAGGGAATGTTTGGATACCCTGAAAGCTTCCCTGAAGGGATTATCAGCCCATGAATGACTTTTAATAACTAATGAAAACAAGTATATGAAAAGGCTGCCTATAATCAGTCTTCCAACTTTGATATAGAAGAATTTAATATGTTTATTTAATATCGGGAGAAGTTTATTTTCGTTCGTTCAAAACATACGAAGCGTGTTTTTGAGAGACGGGTAGTGGAGTTGAGACATAAAATTTGGTCGACTTTTAATTTAGCAAATAACTCTACCACCCTACATTTATGAACGTGATCTGTCACATTGTGCTATTTGAAAGGACATTAAGAATCAGGAGTGCTGATCTGATAGGAGGGGGTTTGGGGATGAGGAAACTTTGAATCCACTGTTTCCAAAGAAATCGCGAAATAAGTGTCCCACGATTTGACTCGTACTCGAGTGTATGGGGGAGGGAGTGAGGGAAGGAGGAAGATAGAAGTGAAGATAGGAAAGAAAGAAGATAAATCTCACGAGAAACAAAAGATTGAATTGCTTACGGATAATAACCGGGAATTAGAGAGAAACTGAAACTCGGAAATGCCAGGGTCGCTGCAGTTTTTAAAATCAAAGGTTGGTTACTGGTTTTGGCTCCGCGACTAATATTTTCATAATTAATTTCGCGTAAACATTGATGCACCGCATCTGAATACCAAAAATATAGTTCTTCTGTTGTTCTACTAATTATATGGATGACATTCATTACGATGGAACGTTCTATAATAGCAATTTAATGCAAATTACTCGCCTCGAGTAGCAAAGCTTAATATATTTTTTACATGTATATTGTGGCATGTAAAATTTGGGTGATGTTCACACTGTTTTCTAAGACAGTACTGCTGCGTCTGGCAAACGCTTGTCAAAATACAATAAGCAATGCCTTGGAAAAACGAAGAATAAAGAATGCCGAAATCGGCTTGTTGCTGCGACAATGTAGGTTATAATTGTGGAGGCGAACACGCCGCGGCGGGGAGTGGTGGGCGGGAGATTGTGGCGGGGAGATTGAATCAAAACATTGCCACTTCACGCGTCGACTCATTGCACTTCCAGGCTTTCTATCTGATTGATACACAATAATAACAGGAAAATATGACTGCCTAGGTATAGATAACTTCTAAACATACGTTATTGACTATATAATATCATAGAGTAACATTTACCTCGCCTCCTCAACTATAACCTACTTGGTTATTTGGTTAAATGCATGTTTTACAGACTCCGGCTTCTATACAATATACATATAGAAGAAAATCGTTCTTAAAATTATACTTTTGTGTTTTAAGTGCAGTGGAATAAGCCCATATTTTTCTTTCAAGTTGACCAACTTTTCACCAAATTGTGAGTTAAAACTGCCAGCGACCCCTGGCATTTCGGAGTTGCAGTTCTCTCTAATTGTATGATAGGAATACCCATCCTATCTCTTCCGAATAACGGGCATTACACAGCGATCCTAGCGGGTGGTGCAGAGAGCTCTCTGGTTGGTGCACGCACTGACAGTCGCCCGTGCAGAGGGAGAATCGCTCCTCCTTTTGGTGATAATAGAAGGTGGGAGAGAGGGAAGGAAGGAGATATGAGAGAAGGAAAGGATGAATAAGGAGTAAGGAAGAAATTGGAGGGATGAAGAGAGTCAGAAGAGGAACTGACGAGGAAAGAAATAAGGAATCAAAGAAGGGAGGGAATTCCTCCACGCACCCATTACCCATCACCACACACCCATTCACTCACCCATTACCCATCAACCCCCACCCATTCATTCACCCATTACCCATCACCCCACACCCATTCGCTCACCCATTTCCCTTGTCTGGCACATTCACCTTTTTGGCATTAAATCAATCAATCACCCATTTCCCATCACCCCCAACCCATTCACTCACCCGTTACCCATCACCCCCCACCCATTCACTCACCCATCACCCATCACCCCCCACCCATTCACTCACCCATTACCCATCACCCCACACCCATTCACTCACCCATTACCCACCACCCCCCACTTATTCCCTCACCCATCACCCATCACCCCCCACCCCATTCACTCACTCATCACCCCACACCCATTACCCATCACCCCCAGCCATTCACTCACCATTACCCATCACCCCCAACCCATTCACTCAACCCATTACCCATCACCCCCAACCCATTCACTCACCCATTACCCATCACCCCCCACCTATTCCCTCACCCATTACCCATCACCCCCAACCCATTCACTCACCCATTAACCCATCACCCCCCACCCATTCCCCCACTACTCATAACCCCACACCCATTCACTCACCCATCACCCCACACTCATTACCCATCACCCCCACCCATTCACTCACCTATTACCCATCACCACCCACCCATTTTGACTTCAGCCAAAACAAAATGTGTGTGGGGGGGGCGAGGGTATTGAGATTGGAGACAGTTTATTGGAATGACGGGGCTTCGGTATGAAATACAAAAGGAATAAAAGGTGTAATAAAAGAAAAATGCATCCATCAATACCACTTCAGTTCATTATTTTAACTTAATACTACATAAGAACATAAGAACATAAGAATATAAGGAAGCTACAAGAGGCCGCGAGGCCTACACGTGGTAGTTCCTGTCGCCTAACACTACCTACATCCACCTTTCATCCCCATCCATGAACCTATCCAGCTCCTCTTTAAAGCTCCCTAATGACTCCGCATTAACTACCTGTCTACTGAGACCATTCCATTCATTCACCACCCTATTTGTGAACCAGTTTTTCCCTATTTCCTTTCTAATTCTACGCTTTTCCAGCTTGAATCCGTTACTTTTTGTTCTACCCTGGTTAAAAGCCGTAAGAACTTTTCCTACCTCTCCTTTATTAAATCCCTTTATCCACTTAAAAACTTCTATCAGATCGCCCCTTACTCTGCGTCTCTCGAGTGAGTGTAATTTTAATAACTTCAATCTCCTCTCATAACTTAAGTTACGCATCCCTTGTATCATTTTGGTCATCCTTCTCTGCACTGTTTCTAACAAGGCTATATCCTTCCTGTAATATGGAGACCAAAACTGAACCGCATAGTCTAGGTGAGGCCTGACTAGAGTCAGATAAAGCTTTAGAATAACTTCCGCACTTCTACTTTTAACACTTCTGGTAATGAATCCTAATACTCTATTAGCTCTATTTCTGGCCTCAATACATTGTTTCCTAGGTCTGAGGTCTGGGCTCACCCTCACTCCAAGATCTTTTTCACCTTCTGATCTTTTCAGCGATACATTGCTTATGGTGTATCTATTACCAGGGTTTTTTCTACCAACATTCATAACGCTGCATTTATCAATATTAAATTCCATCTGCCATCTGACTGCCCACTCGTTAAGTTTATCTAAGTCTCCCTGCAATATGTTTACATCAGACTGTGATCCAATAATCCTACCTAACTTAGTATCATCAGCAAACTTGCTGATATCACTACTAATCCCACTATCCAAATCGTTGATGTAAATCAAAAATAGTAATGGACCCAAAACAGACCCTTGTGGAGCTCCACTTGTCACCAGTCCCCATTCAGATTTAGAACCATTGTAACCCTTTGTTGCCTATTACTTAGCCAAGCTCTGATCCAATGAAGAACCTTTCCATCTATTCCATGAGCCCTAACCTTATTTAAGAGTCGCTCGTGTGGTACTTTGTCAAATGCCTTACTAAAATCCAGATATATTATATCATAATCCTTATCATTATCTGCCGTCTCATAAACTTTCCAATAAAAACTCAATAAATTGGTGAGACATGGCCTACCCTTGGTGAATCCATGTTGTGAAGCATTGATCAAACTATGTTTATCTACGTGCTCTCTAATGTGTTTTGCAATAATAGATTCCAATAATTTACCCACCACGGATGTTAGACTTACGGGTCGATAATTTGACTTTAGTCCTCTGTCTCCCTTCTTAAATATGGGAACAACATTTCCTTTCCTCCTCAATAATGGCACATCGCCTATCTCAACCGATTTCGTAAAAATATGCACTAACAACTCACTAACAACCTCCTTGCAGTCCTTTAATACCCTGGGATACACTTCATCTAGTCCTGGCGATTTAAAATTCTTCATTTTATCTATACCCTCTTCCACCATTTCCCTAGTTATCACAATATCTTTGAGTTTCTCCTCATCGCTTCCTTTGAACATCTGTTCACTATCAGGTATCGTCTGTGTATCCTCCTCCGTAAAAACACTTAAGAAATAATCATTTAGACTCTTAGACATAACCTCAGCCGTATTTAAGACCTCACCCTGTCCTGACCTTAACGGCCCAACTAATTGCCTTGTCTTTGTTTTATATACCTGATAGAACCCTTTTGGGTCCCTTTTCGCCTATCCTGCTACTTTAATCTCATAATTGTTCTTAGCAACTCGAGTTAATTTCTTCACTGTCCTCGCCATCACGTTATACTGTTCTTTGTTTACCAATCCTGCCTTGAACCTTAAATAAATGTTTTTTTTACTCCAATGTTGTGTTTTAAATTGGTGGTCATCCATTTTAGATCACTCTTTCTGGACCTTATTTCCCTATAAGTAATATTTATTTTCTGTCCGTCAATTATATTCCTTACAAATGAGGTATAATCCTCCTCAATCCCATCCTCACTTCCAATTCTAACCTCTCTAATTACCTCCTCAGCCCAGACCTCACTTCCCTGTCTAACTGCTCTAATTACCTCCTCAGCCATGACCTAACTTCCATATCTAACCGCGCCAATTACCTCCAGGTGCCTTCCTAATCTTTCATAATTGGCCTTTCCGGCTGTCATCGCCCTGTCGTTATCCTGGGAAACTTTCTTCCCCTCCATCCCACACCTCTATTAATAACCTTCAGGTGTCTTCTCAACCCTGCATAATTGGCCTTTCTGAAATTAGGTATTCGATGCTTATTGCCACTTAATTTTCCAACTTCCCATTTTAAGCTAAATCTGATCTCATAATGGTCGCTATTATCTAAATTCCCACCGACCTCCACATTTGTAACTAAATCGTCTCTATTTGTCAGCAATAGATCTAGAATATTATCTCCTCTAGTAGGCTCCTTGATTGCTTGACTTAGGAAGTTATCCTGGATTATATTTAACAATTCATCTGCGTCGCTGTCACCTATGATTAAATCCCAGTCTATATTCCTAATATTAAAATCTCCCACCACGCATAGTCGATTATAACTGCAGGCCTTGTTTATTTCTTCCCATATAGGAGCTGAATCCTCCTTACATAAGTTTGGAGGCCTATAGACACTACACCCAAAACCATTTTCTCAGTTCCCTCCGTAACCTCTACCCATATAGACTCTATGCTGGCATCTGTCCTTATAACATTATTAACACAACACTGCAATGCATCTCTTGCATAAAGCGCAACTCCTCCACCTCGTCTGCCTACTCTGTCCTTGTGAAATAACATATACCCAGCTATCTCGACTTCCGGATCAAATACCTTTCCTGACATATATCCAACCATGTTTCTGTTAATGCTATTATATCAAAATCCTCTGCACTATTTATTTCTCTCAGGAAATCTATCTTTTTTTAAATACTCCTACAATTTGTATAGTAAACCTTCAAGCAACTCCTCTTCTTTTTGTCAATTTTCCCTTTATATTTAACTAAACCCCTCCTCTCTCTCTTCTTACGAATCACTTTAGTTCCCTGTCTTCTGATACTCCTCCTAGTGTCGCAAGTTTCCAGCACCCCGACCCCAGTGTCTAAACCCCGGTTCTCTGTCTTAAAAAAGCCTGCAGTGCATCTACCTCCCTTTCAAGGGACTTAGACAAGATCTGAACTCCTTTCCTCGAAAAGTGCACCCCATCCCTGCGGTAGAGGTGGTTATGCCCGAAAAAGAGGTCCCAGCTGTCTACAAAGGCCCAACCATTGTCTTTGCAATGAAGTGCCAGCCGGCAATTCAATGCAATAGCAACATATATTTGCGTCTTGGGGTATTGAAAAGGCACAACACCGTGCACAGTAATGATATAAGCCTTTTGACACTTTTGAGCCCCCCCCAAAATTTAGGGGAACTCCCAATTCTGGGAACCCTGTAACCACTTCAGTTCATTATTTTAACGTAATACTACATATATTTTCGTCCTAGGGTATTGAAAAGGCACAACACCGTGCACAGTAATGATATAAGCATTGTGACACTTTTGACGGATTGCACCATCCGCATAACGGCGCCACCTGTTCAAAATCCAAAATGGCGCGGCCCGAGTGACACCTCTCTGTGAAGCTCTCTGGTACTTCTGCCGGACTATACTGGGTGACTCCCAACTCAAGCTCAAGTAGAAGAGGTCACACTCTGTGTATAAAAGCGCGTTTTTGTGACGTTCACCGCCCTGGTTCAGTCCAGTCTATACCGTTCCAGGCTGGTTTGATGCTCGCTAAAATACATCGAGACTGGCCCCGTCTCATTCGTCGTTCCTATTGGCTGGGGGATCGAGTGGGCGGTCCTCCGGGCAGAAAGTGCAGCGGCCACTATTATATAGTGTTGTTGACGGTACATTAATTTCCCAAGCTGTTGTTTCAGCAAATTGCGAATATTGTAATTTTTCGTGAATTACTTTAGTCTTATGGTCGGCCATCATGGTGTTTCATGTCTTATCAGCAGCACGAGAAGCTCTTGGTCGTCTTCCCCGCTGACTGTAGTGCGCATGCGCCAGTTCTCCCCACACCAGGGGTGAGTTTGAGAGAAAGAGTTTCAGCGGCTTGCGCCGTTCGGGTTTCTGTACCCCTCTATCAAACGCTTTTGGGCGCCTCGCAGTGGTATGTAAACAAATCCCCGCCGTTACCATGGAAACGACGACGCCACAGCTCAGACTGTGGGCTTTTGACCTCACCATTTTCCTCTACTGCCCTCTATCTGCCCAGTACGGAAGTGTAATGGCGTACGCTGTAGCTACCTGACGACTATTTGATTATTGTTGTAATGGTAATTGTCGCTGAGAGAGGTGAAATGCTAGGAATCTCGGGCACCGTCAACAAACTACCGTCAATAACACTATAGTCGCCACTGCACTTTTGTCGCCAGGCGCTAAATATTACTAATTTTAGCATCACTATAGACTTATATGTGCCACTGAAGACAAGTACTTAATATAAACTAATGTGCATGCCTCTTTAGTGGCACATACAAGTATGTATCTGTAGTGATGATAAAATTCGTAATATATGGCGCCTGACGACATATATGTGCAGTGGCGACTATAGTGTTATTGGCGGTAGGGTGTAGGGATACGTGAACAGGTTTATGAAACTGTCGCCAATAGGAATTCTCGCAGAAACACCAACTGAGGCCTGTCGCCGACGTGGTACACTTGCCGACGCGGAAATTTTTGGTAACAGTTCCACTTGGAATAAATGAAAATGAAGAATAAAGTGTATTTCATTGTTGGATACCACCATACCACCTGGTATGTAATCTCTGAATGCAGAAATACTGTTAAAAGCTTATTAAATGTATATATTGTGTACTGTAATATCATGCAAGATCAAGAACTGGAACTGTCGACGAAAATAGGCAGATGAAATTAAATGAAAATATGACAGTGCTAATATGATTTGACTAATGCTTCATGTTCGCTTATAATGTCAGATTACTGTGATAAATAATGCTGTTATGTATATGCAGGTTGTTTTCTCCTCTAACTCAGAGTTATGTACACATTTATATAGCTAACCTGCCACTTATAGAGATAATCTGAAGGTATATTTTTACAGCAACAGGACATTCTGAAACAGAAGAACTCCCCATTGTTTATATTTTTGTTTTGTCAAACATTATTATTTTCAACTTAACTAATTCAATTTACCTAAACTAAATCAATTGTTAAGATAACCTAGCTTTTCTAACTAATGAAATCTGGATTGTTTAATAGCTGTCTATTAAATTATCAATCGTATTATCACATATCATTGTTGCCACATGTGGCCACATGTGGCAGCAATGATATGTGAGGTATTTCAGCTCCAGATGTGTAATATGCATATTACACATCTGGAGCTGAAATACCTCCTCCGCCACCCTCGCCCGGGCTCTATATATGCATCCTAACTAGTAAAAATATAACCATTAAAATTCCATTCTTACCTAATAACCTAACCTACCCTAACTGGTGGGTGAAGAAGGGGTATTTAAGATTAAGGGGTATACAGTATTTCTGTATAATAAAAAGGTATAAATAATTGAAATCACAGCAAAAGAAATGGTAAATATGCATTTTCAACCAATACTCCCTATTGACCAATACTCTTCTGAAATAACTGGCGGAACATCTTAAGAACAAGCTAGGGCTCCACGCTAAGCTGACCCAAATGTTGGCTCTACGTATTATACTTACTGTCCTTAACACATCTGTTAATATTTTAATGAGTGCTGATCCTTACTTTGCCTACATGGCTGATATTAAATTTCAGGTTCCTGAGAAAAACTAAGCCCAGCGAGTTGCGCAATGGACGACGAGTTTGAGAAAGTAGTGCGAATCTAAGTAGTAGGTATAACCTAGGGGTTGGTCGAGGGGGGACGGAGCACCCCCCGTTAGGTTAGGGTAGGTTAGGCTAGGTTAGGTTAGGGCAGGTTAGGTTAGTGCACAGCACGAGGGGCTCGAAGAGGGGTGCTAGGTTAGGTCTGTGGAGTTTGTCATCTTTAGAATAAAGGCTCAAACTCCTATCTTCTTCTTATAGCCAACAAGCTTGGGGACATGGTGGAAAGGAAACCGGGATTTTTGGGTGGGGGAGCACACACATAAGGGAAATATGGCCCCCCATAAAAATAATCCTTAAACTAGGGAAATCTCCCTAGTTCATGGACTTTATCGGGGAAATATTTCCCTTATATGTGTGCTCCCCCACAAAAGGAGCACACTCAGAAGGGATATATGGCTCCCCACAAAAAATCCCTAAACTAGGGAAATTTCCCTAGTACATAGACTTAATCGGGGAAATAATTCCCCGATAAAGTTCATGAACTAGGGAAATATCCTAGTTTATGGATTTTTTTGTGGGGGGCCATATTTCCCTTATGTGTGTGCTTCCCCACTCAAAAACCTCGGTTTCCCACCAGGTCCCCAAGCTTGTTGGCTATAAGAAGAAGAAGATAGAGGGTGGAGCCTTTGTTCTTAAGATTTACCTAACTAGCGGGGCTACACCATCCAGACCTAAACTAACCTAGCCAACCTGGGCATTGATTACATAACCTTAGCTCACTGAGGCAGGGGGTTTCGCTCACCCCCAGACCTTTCTTGTTATTTTTTTTTTTTTATTCCTGCCGGCGGTAAATGTGCAGTTTCAACCAATACTCTCCTGGCATAACTGGGGGAGGAGCTGTTCTCCCCCAGAACCCCCCACTAGTTAACAAACCTAGCCTGGGCATTGATTACGCAACCTTACCTCACTCCCCAGACCCCCTTGTTTTTATTTTTTGTATGGTCATAAATACTCCTTAGCGATGGAACGAAACGTGCAGGATACTTAACCAGCGATCGTGTATTGGTTTAAACTGCACATATACCCTGCCGGCTATTGTAGCGGTTAGAAATACTCCTTATGATGAGAATGAAACGTTCAGGATATCTAAAACCACCGATCTTGTATTGGTTTAAACTGCACATATATTAAAAAAATACTAGGAAATACCTAATGCTTATATAAGGGGATGTAATGTGAACTTGAATAAATGTATCTCCCTCCACTGTTCATTGGACCACTATAATATCGTAAATTATCACTCCAATTTACTGTATTTTCATTATTAATTATAAGTAGGCTCCAGTACAGTACTTAGCAGTGCATGTCAATGCATGCTGCGGGATAACATTGTAGTCTTTCGACTGTAATTGGCAGGAATAGCATAAATTTCTCTCAAATTCGTCTCTGTTTGGCCGGCCATTGTTGTTGTCATGACGTCACACCTCGCAGAGCGCCCAAGGTTTTGGCTTGGGCGCTCGGTGGTAACTCGAACGGCCCGCCCGAGTCGCGCACAGGCGTTTGAGAGAGAGTTTGAGCGGCTCGCACCACTCAAGTTCTTCCTCTCAAACTCACCCCAGTCCAACCTGGTCCTGCTCTCTGGCCTAGCCCGGCCCAGTCCGTTCCAGCCCGGTCCAAACTGCCTCGCGAAAACTGACCGCCCGGGACTAGCCCAGTCCAGACCGGGCCAGAGCGGCCGCGAAAACGCGCTATAAGCTAGGTAGGTATAAGCTGTTTATGAAAATTTGAAAGAAAAACTGGAAGAACACATAACGCTTAATGGAGAGGACAAAGAAGAGCAAGCAGATTTACAAGGGAAGGAGACTGGGGACAACCTATATTTACTACAACACTGCATCAACAACGCATACAAACACAAAAAACAGTTATTTGTGGCAGCGATTGACTTCAGAAAGGCCTATGAATCAGTGAAAAGAGAGAAGTTAATCGCTACATTAATGAAATATAAAATTGACAGCAGGATAATAGAATGTGTAAAAAATATATATGAAAAAGATAAAACAAAAATCAAGATAAGGAAGGATAAAGAAATAGAGATAGAAATAAGCAGTGGCATATTAGACAAGGTTGTACAGGGTCAACCACACTTTTCAAAATGCTAACCTACATGATCATAGACAAACTGGAAGAAAATGGATTAGGATACAAGGATGAAAGAACAAAACTAAATACCCTATTTTTTTCTGATGATGGACTACAACTATCAGAGTCGTTGGAAGAAGCCAGAAGAAACCTGACAGCACTGAGGCAAATTAGTGAAGAATGTGGCCTGGAACTAAATAAGGAGAAAAGTAACTTCATACTGTTTAACGTTAGAGAAGAAATAACAGAAATAGAAGGCGTGCAGGTAGTGGACCAAATAAAGTACCTGGGAGTGGAAATAAACAACAGAAAGAACTGTTTCCAGAACAATAAGAAAAACTGCATTAACAAGGCAAGAAAATTAGCAGACATGACTTATAGCATAATATTGAAGAGCTGCAACAGACTACTGGTTGGAAAAACCTATTGGAAGTCAGTAGCATTACCATATATATTACATGGAGCATGAGTAATAAATTACAACAAAGAGGAGATTGAAAAATTACAAAGAATAGAAAACACAGTGCACAGGACAATTCTGGGAGCAAGAGGCTATGCAACACTGGCAGGCATGAGAGGGGAAATAGGAGCATCTCTGGTCAAGACAAGAATCATGAAGGCAAGGTTGGGATATGTCAATGGAGTAATGAAGGAAGAAAGAAATGAATTGATAAGAAGAGTAATGGAGGACACAAAAGAGGATCAAAAAGATAAATGGATGAAAAATTGCAAGTCATATATGATGGAAATTGGAAGTAGTCTTGAGGAATTGGGAAGAATGAAAAGAGAGAAATTGAATAAGAAGATAGAGGCATGGGATACAAAGCAGTGGAAGGAAGATATGGAGAAAAAATCAAGCCTGCAGTTATATATAGAGAATATAAGAAACAAATGGGAGGAATGGAAAAAATGTATGATAATAGGCCAGAGTCAACATTACTATTTAAACTCAGAACTAACAGCCTAGAACTGCAGGACAGAAAGAGACACACAGATGGCAACACAAAATGCCCAGTGTGTGGGGCACAGAATGAAGACCTACCGTAGAACACTTTTTATTACAATGCCCGGGCTACAATATGGAAATAAATAAATTACAGAAAGTACAGCAGCCGTATAATGAAAATATAAATGATATAATAGGAAACATATTATTCAACTTTGAAAACCCACAAGAAATATAATTAACCAGAGATGTCTTGTTCACCTTCTGGAGGAAGAGAGGAAATAGGTTAAAAGAACTGAACACCCAGCAGTAACACCACAAGCAACAAAAGAAATAAAGTTGCAGAAAACCAACGCAGGGGTTTCTAGAGGACTAGGGAACTAGAACAGTGCAAGGGTGAACTGAAGGAGGCAAAGGAGTGGATACAAGCCCTGGAGGGGGATTATAAAAACCTTGCAAGTAAAGTAAGAAACATGGAGGCAGAAAGGGCAGGTAAGGGTAATGAGCAGGGCTTGGGGGCCAGACCCACCACGGGCCCTGGGGATGAGGGCTGCTTGACGTTAGACGTCACCAAAGCAGGCATGCCCGAAGGAGAGGAGAGTGGGGGAGCTGCAGCGGTGGAAGATGTCGTAGCAGGGTGGTCTAGGGATGTTGAGGGTGTGGGTGAGGCTAGGGGAGCTGCAGCGGTGGAAGATGTCGAAGTAGGGCGGCCTAGGGGGGCTGTTGAGGGTGTGGGTGAGACTGGGGGACCTGCCCCCTCCTCACCCTCGCCAGTTGAGGCCACTGAAGTCGTGGATGAGGCTGGTCGATCCGCCCCCCCATCGCTTTTGCCTGTAGCGGCAGCTAAGGCTGCTGAGGGCGTGGTTGAGGCTAGGGGACCTGATGCCCCGGCTCCCGGTGGGGCTGTGGCCGCTACAGGCCTCAGTGGGGGAGATGAGGTAGTGGAGATACCAACCCAGGGGGGTCAGGACTGATAGAACAACGGGGGCAACCGCAGGGCAAAGAAGTGCCCTACTTTTATAGAAGAAGTATGGTGAAAAATTTTAGGGNAGAAGGCTTTGACTCAGTGCATCGTGAGTCACTCTGGGATCTTCTGCGACTTCGAGGGATTCCTGCAAGGATTGGTTGATAACTGGTCTGTATCTGGGACTGAGAGTGCTGTGAAGTGTGGGGCAGGTGTATCCAGCTTCTTTCCTGTGAATACAGGAGTGAGGCAAGGGTGCGTCCTTGCCCCATCACTTTTCAACGCTTGTATGGACTGGTATTGGACAAGGTTGTAGATCAAAGTGATTGTGGGCATCCGTCGGCAACACCAAGATCACTGATCTTGTTTTTGCCGATGATGCAGTAATCTTTGCTGAGTCGCTGGAGGTCTTGGTGATAGCTCTCGAGGCGCTGCACGAGGAGGCAAAGCCTTTGGGACTTGAGGTCTCCTGGCTCAAGACCAAGGTCCAGGTGTTTGGAGACTTACTAGATGAAGCAGTACAGTCTGTTCATTGCGTGTGGCGAGGACATTGAGATCTTGGAAAGTTTTACATACCTTGGTAGCGCAGTCCATAATGACGGCGGGTCACGTCAAGAAGCCTTACGGCGGATTGGCATAGCCCACGGTGTTATGGACTCGCTCAGCGGGAGTATTTGGCGTTGTCGGTACCTGTGCAGGAGGACAAAGATCCGGATCTTCAAGTCGCTTGTGATCCCTGTCTTACTCTATGGTTGTGAGACATGGACACTAAATAGTGACTTGAAGAAACGAATCAATGCCTTTGGTAATAAGTGTCTTCGCAGAATCATGGGGTATCGCTGGGATTGATTACGTGTCAAATCAGCGATTGCACCGTGAGACTGAATCGAGGCCTATTACCTGCATAGTCCGGCAGCGCCAACTTCGGCTATATGGGCATGTGGCACGCTACCCTGAAACCGATCCTTCCCATCGGGTTGTATCTGTAAGAGACAATCGGCGTGGAGGAGGCCAAGGGGGCGTCCACAAGGCTCGTGCTGGGGCAAGTTGATGTTTCTTGTCGAGAGCTGCTTGGTATGGGAAAGAGCCTGCATGGGAACTCGCGCGTGGTGGACCCCCGGGAGTGGCGTCGTAGGGTGGGCGAGGCGACGCGCCCCCCAGCGTATGCCCCCAATGATTGATTGATAGGCATTCGGCAGCATACCATTCATTGCACCCTTTATTTTAATTCACATTCCCCCTACAGGCGTCCTGACCAACCATAAACAACTCAACATGAAATAAACAACTAATAACATAACTTTATATGGTTTTTGATTTTAAAGAAAAACCTTCATCATGCGACCCTACGAACAGTGTGCGAGTGCTCTTCAGCAACCTTAGCACTACGGTGGAAAAACGAACAAATAGGGTGGATGGATGTTCGCAAAGATCGTTTGAAAATTACCTCTAAACGCGTTACGAAAGTTCCAAGATCAATCTAAGTGCAAAGATGATCTTAGAAACGCGTTACGAACGTTCGAACACCCGGCAACTGATTTTTTCTCCATTTCTTCCTTCCACGCTTTGTATCCCATCCCTCTATCTTCTTTTTCCCAATTTCTCTCTTTTCATTCTTCCCAAATCCTCAAGACTACTTCCAATTTCCATCATATATGACTTGCAATTTTTCATCCATTTATCTTTTGATCATCTTTTGTTCCTCCATTACTTTTCTTATCAATTCATTTTTTTTTCTTTCTTCATCACTCCATTGACATATCCCAACTTTCCCTTCATGATTCTTGTCTTGACCAGAGATGCTCCTATTTCCCCTCTCATGCCTGCCTGCCAGTGTTGCATAGCCTCTTGCTCCCAGAATTTTTCCTGTGCCCCTGTGTTTTATTCCTTGTAATTTTCCATTCCTCTTTGTTGTAATTTATTACTCCTGCTCCATGTAATATAGATGGTAATGCTACTGACTTCCAATAGGTTTTCAACCGGGTAGTCTATTGCAGCTCTTCAATATTATGCTATACGTCATGGTTCTAATTCTTTTATCAGAAAGCGAAAAATATCAATGGAAAGCTAATAAAAATTGCGCTTCTATTGATATGTTTCAGGGTAAATGTTGACTCGCAAAGTTTTAAATGGCGAAGAGTTGAAGTGAATATCAGTTCAAGCATATTTCTTCCGAGTCTCGTTATTTGTGGCAGCGATTGACTTCAAAAGGGCCTATGATTCAGTGAAAAGAGAGAAGTTATCGCTACATTAATGAAATATAAAATTGACAGCAGGATAATAGAATGTGTGAAAATATATATGAAAAAGATAAAAAAAAAATCAAGATAAGGAAGGATAAAGAAATAGAGCTAGAAATAAGTAGTGGCATATTAGACAAGGCTTTACAGGGTTCAACCACATTTTTCAAAATGCTAACCTACATGATCATAGAAAAAATTGGAAGAAAATGGATTAGGATACAAAGATGAAAGAATAAAACTATCAAAACAGTGGAAGGAAGAAATGGAGAAAAAATCAACCCTGGTTATATATAGAGAATATAAGAAACAAATGGGAGGAATGGAAAAAATGTATGATAATAGGCCAGAGTCAACATTACTCTTTAAACTCAGAACTAACAACCCTCCCGAAAGGATAACAGTAAAGTCGCCACCTGCAGTGATGTCGCCAGCCGCCAAATATTACGAATTATAGCATCACTACTGATTTTTATGTGCCACTGAAGATGATACACAGTAGTTTATATCATGACTGTATAATTTTACCCTTTTTTCAGCGTTGTTTTATGCTTTGTATCTGCGAGTATAGACGGTTTCAAATTTCGCTACGCGTTTTTTTTTTCGGGCGACGACGACAGCGGTACGACACTCAGTAAAAAACACTAGATGGCGACTCTACTGTTGGTAGCCCTTTGTAGATATTTTTGTCATTTGTTCATTTATAGCCATAATATGACACAGATAAAGACACAAAATGACACAGACTCTCCAGATAGCCCCTTCTAACTTTCCTAAAATCATGGATGTAGAAATGTAAGTATTAACGCCACCACACGTTGTAAACAGAAACAAAAGTTGTCCTGCTGGTTTCTACGGTAGAACTGAGGACAGAAGACGCACAGATGGCGACACAAAGTGCCCAGTGTGTGGGGCACAGAATGAAGACCTAGAACATTTTTTAAACTACAATGCCCGGGCTACAATATGGAAAGAAGTAAATGGACCCGTTTACTCACACCTAAAACACGGAATTTTGTAAAGTTTTTGGATGAAATATAAGCTACTTTATCACTGTACTCATATTCATTTTGCTTAAAAAGCACCGTGAATGAGATATATGCAGTTTTTTGGGCCAAATATGGGCGTGGCCGCGGAAACGCGCTGTGATTTGGTTGTGACGTAGTCAGCGCAGAAAACATCCCTTCCGCTTTCCTTCTCTACCCCGCTTCCCCGCCCATATAGCTGGACAAAGAGAACACACTGTTTGTTATGTGCCAATCTGCTAAAAACACCACGATTAAAACACCGAGAGTGTTCATATCTGTGTCCCCAAAAACAAGGAAAAAAAGTAAACAATGGTGGATGTCCTACTATAGGCGTGATTCCCTGAGGGAAACACATGTTACTCGTGTGTGCGTGTGTGTGGGGTGACACTGCGTGTGTGTAGTATACATAGTACTACGTACGGATTGGTGATTGGTGTTTGTCTTGTATGCAGTGATGAAGTAACAAAAAGCCTACACACACACATGCACACACACATACACAACACACGCAGATTTGTGTTATTGTGACTGCTTTTGACCACGGGAAGCATCCAAAAGAACATAAAAACATAAGAAAATAAGGAAGCTACAAGAGGCCGTGAGACCAACACGAGGGAGTTCCTGTAGTGATTGTGAATTTCCCCTTCATCTAGGGCCCTAGGCGATTCATTATGTACTCTTGACGAACTCATAGAAAAACAGGTAT
>JACEEZ010005741.1:27500-125000 GCA_016584305.1 Chionoecetes opilio | reverse complement strand
AAACATTTTTTTACAAAAAAAAGTGCCCAAAAAAAAACCAAGGATATTTTCGTTTTTTTTTTAAATATTGTGTTTAAAATAACTCAGCAAGAAAAAAAAACACATTACAATTACTCCTTTAATAGGGTACTCCCATGGTGTAGTGGTTAACACGCTCGGCTCACAACCGAGAAGTCCCGGGTTCGATCCCGGGCGGAGCGAAGACAGATGGGTGGTCTTTCTTAAAACCCGAGCCCTGTCCACCCAGCAGTGAATGGGTACCGGGTGTTAGCCCGGGGGTTGTGACCCCCGCTCCCGGGGTGGTGGCTTCGGCCAACACTAACTTGAGCGGTAGTCCACTATGGCTCTGAGGAATTGTATATCCTCTAAACAATGACAAATGACAAAATGACAATTGTTTCTAGATTATCAAATAAAACATATTGTGCATACACTATATTTATATAATAAAAATTACTGTATATCCTATTTTATGTGTATGTAGTTTTTTTTTTTTTGTTTTTGGTAACATAATTGTAACTGTAACCATTGATGACAAGCAAAAATTTGTAGTGTTTAAAGATTGAAGATTGTGCTAAGAGTAAACTAGAGTAGATTTTGTAAGGTTGCCATATTGGCCCATATACAGCATCTACACTTGTTGCAGCATCTGACAAAAAAGGTCATTTACTTATGTTTATTTTTATACTCTGTCTGTGCCTCTTTGGATAAGATAGGTACACATATGTGGAGGGATGAATCAAATACACCTGTTTTTATGTACTTAATATTAATATCTGAGCAACTTTGGCTGTGTTTTAAAAAAAAACCCAAAAAACAAAAAAAACAAGGTTAGGTTAGATTTTTACATATAGTAGGTATGTGACATACCTACTATATGTAAAAATCTAACCTAACCTAACCTTAACCACAAAGTATACCTAACCTTAACCACAAAGTATACCTAACCTAACCTAACCTAACCTAACCTTAACCACAAAGTATACCTAACCTAACCTAACTGGACTTAGAATTTTTTGAGGCACCTCATATTTCATAGCGGCTGTGTGGGTTAACCAAGGCTGAGCGCACTCTGGAACCTTTACAGATGTGAAGTACAATAAGCATACAATACAGTGCGGTAGTTCATTTCAGTCAAAGCCGGAAGGATGAGTTCCAAAGTATTTCCCTATTTTTTTCTGGTAAGTTTAGATGCATTTTGAATGAATCTGTTCCCTCGTGGACATGGGCTTGGGGCACTCGTGGAGATGTGTGGTCCCGTCACTTACAGCTTATTTCCCACGTGGTCTGATTTGCCAGTTTACGGTCAGTTCGCCCACATGTCAGTTTGCCCAAATGTAGAGTTTGTTCGCCCACACTCAAGAGTCAGTTCGCCCACACTAAAGTTGGTTCGCCCACAAGTATTATTCAACAATGCACAAATCATGTAGTAAAAACTTTATTAAAACCTAAGAGAATATTAAGATTAATATAAAGAATAAAATGTATGAGAACTAATGTCATAATTCTAAAAGTAAAATAAAAAAACCTGAGCATTCATGTAAAATGGATGTAATTAAAATTATGAGCTTACTGGTCCATTTAAATATGAGCAAGCCTTGATAAGTTGTAATGAGGATCTCTCACCCCTCATATATTCATCCCAAAGAATGAACAATTTATTTTGCAGTTCCCTGTATCGTCTTCGTTGGATCCTTCGGAGTTTTCTTTCCGACACCAGCCTTATCTGTAATGATGTTAATTTAGCCTCTTTATGCAGAAGGCTTACCAAAAGATAGAATTGGAGGCTACTTCTACCTGCTGCATGCTTATTTAATCGGTTGTGTAACCTTTCAATATCATTATTTGTGCGTACAGACTTGTTAAAGACGCTCCAAGTGGAAGGCGGCCATACAGAGCCGTAGAGCCATGTTCTTGAAATGTCGTCTACTACCGTGCGTACTTGGGTGGTGGTAGCTTGGTGTGAAAGACGCTCAAACATCGGAGCTATTTCTCCAGTTCTATCTTTTGTAATAAAAGAAGAAAAAGATAGACAATAATTATCCCATGAACCCAACTAACCGCTCGAGCCACTTAGTGAACTTACTACAACCCCCAACCTACATTTGACGCCAACTCTAACTTGGTGTTGCACAATAAAGGAGTTATCTAATGTGGGCGAAATGACTCCACCGAGTGGGCGAACTGACTTTGGGCGAAACTACCTTTTGGTGTGGGCGAAATGACCGGATACCGATTTGCCAGATAAGTTTTTTTCATGCAGTCACGGTGCACTGTTACCACGCCGGGCGAGTAGTCTCTCTCTCTCTCTCTCTCTCTCTCTCTCTCTCTCTCTCTCTCTCTCTCTCTCTCTTCTTCCTTTTCCTCTCTTTTTTTTATTTATTTTATTTATTTATTTATTTATATATATACCGAGTTACAAAAACATCATTACAGAGTAAGTTACTGTTTACATTACATAAAAAATTGCAACATTTACAGGCTAAAGGAGACATAATTAGTGTTCCCTATCTAAAAGCCTAACTCTTGATAATTGTGATCTCCTTGCCTTCACCTCAGCAGCCACGCATTCACAAGTTCCTTGAACTCTTGAACAGTTGTACCACCAAGTCGTGGCTGCGAGGCAAGGAGAGTATTCCACCAGTCGACGTAGACACAGATGAACTGACGCTGGTGGTGCCAAGTACGGCATCGGGGCTGTAGTAGCTCTGCGGGGGCTAGGGCCACGGCTCTTGTTGTAACCTGGGTCCGCCGTAGGGGCTGCCGGAGTGTGTGCAGGTGAGGCACCCGCTGCTGATGCACCTTGTACATCACGGTGAGGCCCGCTACGTCTCGGTGGTGCTGAAGGCTGTGAAGTCGTGGTTCCTGCCCGGCACCGCTGTCCCTGATGAGCCTCACCGCGCGACCCTGTACCTTGTCAAGGAGAGCCAGGTGCTTGTTGGCCACGCCGCCCCACCCGAGGCACGCGTACTCTATAGAGGAGCGGACCTGTGCCTTGTAGAGGACTTCCAGCCCCTTGTAGTCAAGGAGCCATGACATCTTCCTCAGGGATGCCAGCTTCCCCGAAGACTCTGGCGAGCCGCTCAATGTGGGCTTTGAAGGTCAGCTTGCAGTCGTAGGTGACCCCCAGCATCTCCACCTCGTCCTGGGGCACCAGCGTCTTCCCATCGCAGATAAGGCGCAGGACTGCGCTCGACCTGGAGACATGGAGCAGCTGTGTTTTATGAGGAGCGAATTTTACTTGCCACTTGTTGCCTCAGGCCACGATGCGGCTCAGCGTCGTGTTCATCTGGGCAGCAGTGACAGTCTCCTCCCCTGGGCCGTAGCTCTGCATCAGGGTGAGATCATCGGCATAGGCCCTCGAGCTGGGGATTAAATTCAGGAGATCATTAATGTAAATATTCCAGAGCAGGGGGCCGAGGCAGCTTCCCTGAGGGACACCTGCTCTGATTGGCTGCAACTCAGACTCCTGCCCATTAACTACCACCTTTAGCTGCCTCGCTCTCAGGTAGTCGCTGAAGAGTTGAAGGAGCGGCCCGTCCACACCTGCAGCGCGTAGCTTTGTGATGAGGGCTGCGTGCCACACCCTGTCGAAAGCCCCCTCAATGTCGAGAACCACGACAGCAGTGGCCCTACCTTGGTCCAGGGCTGCGCTCCATTCCGTGGATAACAGCAGATGCAGGTCTGCAGCTGACCTGCCCGGCCTGAATCCAAACTGATTAGTGTTGAGCAGGTGGTGCCTCTCAAGGTGCTCAGTGACTCGAAGTTACAATAGTTTCCAGAACCTTACTGAGCACCGGCAGCAGGGACACGGGACGGTAGTTTTTGGCCTCAGTCTTTGCATTTTTCTTATGTACCGGGACCACACTACCAACCTTCCATGCTTTTGGCCATCTGCTGGTTCGTAGGCAGTAGTTGAAAAGTGTGGCAAGTGGACGCGCCAGCTCCTCGGCACACTGGCGGAGGAGACGGGGACTGACGTTATCCAGCCCCACTGCTTTCTGCACGTCCAGATTTAACAGCAACGCTTTCACTTCGGCCTCACTCGTCACCACTCTCACTAGTTTATTATTGACTATTTCTGGCAGTGTGGGAGGCATTCTCCCAGGGTCAGAGATGCACATCTTTTCTGTGAAGTGCATGGCCAGGAGATTCGCCTTATCACGGGCAGTCTGAGCCACGCTGCCATCCCCGCGGACGAGGGGAGGGACAGTGTTTCCCCGCGACTCACCCTGCTGCTCCTTGACAAGGCTCCACCAACGCTTAGACCCGACCTGACCACGCTTCAGTTGACCCCTTAAGTTCACTTTCCACTGCTCAGAGGCCCACTCCTGGGTGGTCCTCATTCGCTTTGCCGCCTCTCTGTGTGTATGTCTGTTCCGGGCCGTTGGGTGCCTCTTGAAGGCAAGCCAGGCGCGGTATTTGGCGTCAGAGGCAGCGCGAGCGCGGCACTCTGGTCCAAACCAAGGCTGATCAGATGCCTTGGTTTTGTGCACAGAGTTCGGCACCCAGCGAACCTGTTGGGCATGGAGCAGCTCGATGAGCCGCCCCACCTGCTGGTCGATGTCGCCGCACAGCACGTCCTCCCAGTCCGTCCTACACAGGGTGGACCTCAGCTCCCCAGCTGGCAGCCTCCCACTTCCAGAGCGTGCGGGAATGTATCTCCTCACGTGGCCTCTTGAAGTGGATCTTTGTAAGGACAGCCACGTGGTCTGATGTGCCCACAAAGTCAAGAAGAAAACACTGGACAGTGTGGGGAGGGAGATCCGTCACCACAGGGTCAAGGAACGACCCAGAGCTGTGGGTGGGGAATGACACGTAATTGTGCAGATCGTACACAACTAACAGCATGTTGAAGGCGTCACGCACTACATTCTGGTTTAGGTCACCAATGATGATTAGATTTTCGCACTGGTTAGCTGTCATCATGGTGTCAATGTTCACTGTCAGGAAGTCCAGTAGCACTGTGCCCTGCGAGGGGGGGCGATAACACCCAACACATAGCAAACCTTTCCCATTACTACCTATTATCTTTAGTGCTAGTAACTCAAGGCCCCTGGGCACGGGCACGGGGGGGCTCAACCACCTGTACGTTGAGAGTTTCCTTGTAACAGAAGGCCACACCCCCGCCTTGAGTTGAGCGATCCTTCCTAAGCCATACCGATAAGCGAAAACAAAAACGTGAGGTGAAATTATTGTTTTCATTCTCAGGGGATTATGTGTCAACATTTTCTGAATTCCTTTGGTGCATGTCATCTGCAATAAATGTTCTTTAAAATCTGCCTGTTTTGGTTCACACAGCTACTTCCATAATTTCTGCTCAGACAAAGTTTTCAGGGGAACAAAAAATCTAGATTTTTTTTCAACCAATTTTGCAATTATTTTTCACAAACATACGTCCATGGATGTCAGGTTCATATGGTTTTAATATGATATACTTCAATGCCTCAGCTAACTGCCTATTTTTTGTGGTTTTTAAAGTACAAGGCCATAGTCCCAATATTTTGGTTCATTAAGGGTGGTTCACACTGGCCAAATGTCACTGTATATGGGCTGCGTTTATTCCCTGGTGAGTAAATCTCAGGAAGTATTCGCCGGAAAAACTTACACCGCTCGATCGGTCTTTATCTGCTGAGTTGCCGAGAATTTTCGCGCGCCAAATTCAAACAAACGCAGAAGCTAGCACCACCCTCTTCCCCACTCACCCAAATTATTGGTATAATTTCGGTATTGGGCACTAAAAACTAACAAATTTAACTTACATCATCTTGTAGATCTTTTCATCCTTACTTTGAATCCCAATTTTCCATGGCAATGGCGATACATATACCGTATATGGCGACGTATAAGACGGCCCCCAAAATTTCTAGTAAAAACATAGGTTTTGGGCTATACTCGCCGTATAAGACTACCCTCCAAGATAGACCACTCAGCTTATACAAGGTTAGGTACAAACAGCACATATGGTGGTCTTAAAATTAGGCGAAGGCCTATATCTATGCAAATTCCTCTCTTGCCTGCTGTTAATTCATATACCACTCACGTATATTCTTTGTGTACAGTATATATATAGGACGACGGTTGCACATGGCACTCCTCAACACATAATTCTGGTTGCAACCATACACATAGTTACATTACACGTCCTGATCAGCTTACTCATCTAGCTACACTTATTATTTTATTAAAATAATGTGAATTACGGTAAGTGATTTCAGTAGAAAGTATCTGTGTTTTTACCAAGGCAGGGGTAAGCCTACCATCAATCATTACCTGCGCTAACAACGTCCCGTACACCACAGGATTTAAGGTTCACATTTTATACTGGGCGTATAAGACGACCCCCAATTTTCGTGGCTATTTTTTAATGTTAAAAGGTCGTCTTATATGCAGCCATATACGGTAATACCGAAAATTTTCTGTCTTAGCTACAGCCAGAAACGGTTGTTAGGTTATACGTGGGATTCAATTTAGTAGATGATATCAAGGGAAAAAAGACGATTCATGGTTGAATGTACACTGTAAACACTGTTGATGGCGGGGACGCGGGAACAACAACAAACCAGCATTTGTTCTCCGGAACGAATTGCGTGTGTTTACGTAATCTCGGCACTCAGCCGAACAACACCGACTTCCCGGTGCTAAAAAGTGCTGACATTTGGCCAGTGTGAACCAGCCTTTACATTTCTTCCTCAAATGTCTGAAGTTATACTCAAGTCTGAAGTTATACTCAAGTCTGAAGTTAGGCAGTTTTATGGTAGTATATCGTGTAAGTCTACACGTATAAACACTTGGTGATGGAATGGCAGGAATCCCTTACCTGAACCGCAGTCCCTCACAGTGTCTTACTGATGTGTCGGTTCTCCGCCGCACCCGGCACTGACACGCAGGTGTCAGTTACTACAGAGTTTATTGTTACATACATCTGCCCCTCTACTAAATATCTACAGTACCCTCCTGCGTTTCGCGCTTGCTTTTTTCCGAAGGCATAGCGCTAAACTCGAGGATCGCGAAACTCGGGTATTGAAAACACTGTAAAAATGCTTATTTAGTCCGGTGCGAGGTGTAATACCATATTTTACGGCTTATAAGACTCACGTTTTTCCCACAAAAATACCCTGCAAAATACTAATGGTCTTCCAAGACGAATGTTGTAGTACTTCCTCAGTACTCGGTACTTACCTGTTACAAGTATTTCAAATACCATAAGACATTCAAATCAACTACGTAATCTGTCCTCACGCTGGTACGTATATTTACATTCCCCCTTTTGGCGGCAGATTGCCGCGATTGCCGCCAACAGCGCCATCTATCGTCTGCTAGTGTTGACGTACCTTTTACCACTAGGCCGTCACACGTATCTTAAAGCTATTTTCAGTCCTGGAAATTATCACCCATTGCGAATTCATCAAAACTATTTACTAAGACTATTGCATACAAGCTAAAAGTTATACGATATGCCAAAGAGGCAAAGAGGCGCTATAGGCACACACAGACACACACACACACGTACGAAGCAGCGCGAAACTCGGGATGGTAAGAATTTAGGATTCAGCGCGAAACTCGAGGATCGCGAAACTCGCATAGCGTGAAACTCGGGAGGGTACTGTATAGTAATGAGCAAGTAATGTTTTTATTATTGAATAAACTACGTAATGGTATAACTACTCTTGTAATATGTAAATATTGTTCATGTTACATTATCGATTTATAAGGGATGGAATGAACTAACTGTCTCCTCAATACTCAGTGGGCCAGCAATAATGAAGTGGAAGACACCTGTAACAGTAATACCACATCACCCACTCAAACCAAGACCTGTCCCTTAACTTTTTTTTTTTTTTTTTTTTTTTTTTTTTTTACATCACAAGGAACTGGCCAAGGGCACAACAAGAATGGGTAACAAAAGCCCGCTTAGTTGCCAGTCCCTATAAAGAAGAAAGTAAGAGAATAAAATACAAACAGAGGGGTAGGCCAATTTAGTTCGGGAGGTGTCTTGTTACTCTTCTTTTGAAAAGATTTAAGTCATAGGAAAGTGGAAAAATAGAAACAGGAAGAGAGTTCCAGAGTTTACCAGTGAAAGGGATGAAAGAGTAAAGATACTGATTAACTCTTGCATTAGGAAGATGGACAGAATAGGGATGAGAATGAGTAGAACGTCTTGGCCGCGGGAGTGGGGGAGGCATGCAGTTAGCAAGTTCAGAAGAGCAGTGAGCATGAAAATAACGGTAGAAGAGAGCAAGAGAAGCAACATTGCGGCGGTGATTTAAAGATTGAAGACAGTCAGTCAGAGGAGAGGAGTTGATGAGACAAAAAGCTTTTGACTCAACCCTGTTTAGGAGAGCTGTATGAGTGGATCCTCCCCAAACATGTGAGACATACTCCATACATGGGCGGATAAGGCCCCTGTAGAGAGCAAGCAATTAGGAGGGAGAAAAAAAAGGACGCAGATGCCACAGCACACCTAACTTCTTAGAAGCTGTTTTAGCAAGAGATGAGATGTGAGATTTCCAGTTCAGATTTTTAGTAAAGGATAGTCCTAGAATGTTCATTGTAGAAGAAGGAGATAGTTGAGTGTCATTGAAGAAGAAGGGATAATTATTAAGGTGAAGAAATTGGGTTTTTGAGGCATTGAAAAAAAACAAGGTTTGCTTTGCCCCAATCAGAAATTATAAAAAGATCAGAAGTTAGGCGCTCGGTGGCATCTCTCCGTGAATCACTTAGTTTCCTGTTGTGTTGGACGTCTAATAAACGACGTTGAAAAATGCAGGGTAGTATCATCAGCGTAGGTGATCCCCCATACATGCTTACAGGCTACAGGACAAAAACCAAAATCTTTGAAGTCATGTGTTTCTTCCATTCCATGTTTTAACTAAACTACTTCACATTTTATTCCATATTTTGTTCCCCAGCCAGATTACAGGGCTGCTGGCACTCACTTTCTACTTTATGAATCTAAAAAAAATTTTATTATTTTTTGTTTTCCTTTTTCAAAATGCATTCCCGTACAAATGTGTTGTGCCCCATTACATTTGCCTTTAGCTTTTGCCCTTGAAATCAGTATTCATATTGATGTAATTTTTTTTGCAATTCCATTCTATTCTTTGCAATCTACAGTGATTAATGATTTGATTCTTTTTAAATTTTTTCTTGTTTGTTGTGTTTCAGAAATATGGGGACAAAGATGAATGAGGGGTTGAAATTACAGCTAGAAATGCATCAGCGGCGATTTCTTTCTCTTTCAATACCATCAGAAGTGGAAAAGGCTCTTGAGGAGAAGATTTATAGCTTGCCTGGCAAAGTTGTCTTATTTGACAGAAACAGCTTTTCTTCATTGTGCACTCACGTCATGCTCGAGACTTTTCACCCCACTGAAAAGGTCTTGGGTGCTCTGGCGGGAGGAAACGTACACATTTTTGATGTTTACACACTCAGTGTCATGTCATATATAGCAGGTCTCCAACTTAAATTGCCTTGAAATATCACATTTCGACACATGTTCCCCTTTTCATATGCTTTCTGGAAATGAAAATTATTTCTTGAAGTTCTACTTCTTACAACTACTTGCTACAAATTTAGCTTGTATTCATCCCCCACTTTGACTTTAACAACCTACAATACCTACAAACAATTTGGGTAGCTTGGTTGCATAGTTGTTAGAATGCTTTGCTCTAAATTGACACACCTGAATTTTGAAAAACCCAGCCAGACAAACACAATTTAGGGCTGTCTACTTTCCCCCTGCTTACCCAGCAGTGAATCAGTATAAATCATTTTACAGTTAGCGCCACTCGACTTTAGAACTTTCGGTGACGTGAGCGTCACATTTAAAAAAAAAACTGGTAATCTCCCTTTTTCAGAGTCTGTAAAGGGGCCCGGGAGAAAATGACTACATGGCAACTTAGGGTAGCCCCTCACTCATCTCCACGGATAGATTTGAATTATTTAAAGGGGCCAGTGCTTTACAAAATGTTGTTAGAAGGAGGATTATCTCACCGACCGCTCATTGTTTTGGGTTTAAAACGGTTGTGTTCGTTCTACACTTTGTATTCTACTGTGCTAATGCGCGATGCCTGGGAAATATACAAGCCATGATGACATAGTACGAGTAATAGAGTTGGGATAAGAATGATGAAACAAATCGAGAAAAAGCCCTATAACTGGTGTCAACGAAAAGACAGTGAGCGTGTTCAACTTGTGTTGGTGAAGAAATGACGCGGTGGGGATGCCAGGAATCCCTCACCACAAACATTGGGGTGGACCAGCCAAAAAAGTTTCCAACAATACTTTAATATTATCAAAAGACAGTTGTATATAAATCTGTCTTTTGATAATATGTAAAGTATTGTTAGAACTTTTTTGGCTGGTCCACCCCCATGTTTGTGGTGAGGGATATCCTGGCATCCCTCACCGCGTCATTTCTTCACCAAAACAAGTTGGAACACACTCACTGTCTTTTCGTTGACACCATTTTTACGGCTTATTCTCGATTTGTTTCATCATTCTTATGCAACTCTATTACTCGTACTATGTCATCATGGCTTGTATATTTCCCAGCATCGCGCATTAGCACAGTAGAATACCCAAAATGTAGAACGAACACAACCGGTTTTATAAGCCAAAACAATGAGCGGTCGGTGAGATAATCCTCCTTCTAACAATATTTTGTCAAGCACTGGACCCTTTAAATAATTCAAGTCTATCCATGCAGATGAGTGAGGGGTCTACCCTAAGTTGCCATGTAGTCATTTTCTCCCGGGCCCCTTTACAGACTCTGAAAAAGGAGGTTACCAGTTTTTGAAAATATGACGCTCACGTCACCGAAAGTTCTAAAGTCGAGTGGCGCTAACTGTATGCGTGTCTGTTTCCAGATGAAAGCCAGAAATTTTCCTCCCCCTGTGTAACTATCTGCATTGAGTTGAATTTGCTTTTTGACTTGCTAGAGTAGACCAGATAGTCTATGCTATACAAATGATTGGAAAACAGGATATCCAAAAATATATTAAGCTAATTTTTGCTTTTACTGCAAGCTGCTGTGCCCCATAGTGGATAGGGGATGGCCCAGTGCCTATAGAGATGCCAGGTTTTGTGTAATCGCAGGACCGTTATAAAGTCTACACACTCAAACCACTCAGCTTTTGTGATTTGGCCCATATCGAATTCAGCTATCAGAGGAACATTTGAATCTGCTGCATCCTGGCTATAGCATATGTAGGTCGGTCTTTTACCACATAAACATGGGGAAAAGTACTGACAATATTGACATTTCCCATACATCCATGTTGCCAGTTCACTCCCATTGCTCCACCCCGTTCCCTTTCCCCCCAACCCGCTGTGCTGACATCTCACAACCCCAGTGGTTCTATTAGTGCAATATTGTTCTTTCACTTTGTTGCTGCAGCAACATTACTGTTTCACAGGCAAGCAAGACGCAGCATGCATGATGTCACAAACAGTTTTGTAGGAACAAAGGTTTTCGGACCTGGAAAAACACTTCAGATCAACAGGACTGAAACAAGATACATTCAAAATACCTATTCAATGTAAATACATACAAGCGATAAACTACAATTACATAAAATTACAATGTATATAAATCAATAATCACATCAAGGCCCCACTAAGTAAATCAGGCACCACCTCAGTACACTACCGTTTCGCCATTGTTGCCGTGTTCCACGCCTGGAGGACTGATGGCTCGCTTGACACACACAAATGGCATGCAGCCCACACCCACAATTCCCTAGAATAAATTCCTCAACTGAAAGCCAAACACATTTAAATAGCAAGTATAACTCCAACGAAAATAACACTCCTAGTGTCAGGCCGCCAGTCTATACGCAACTGCACATATACAAATCCGTATATGAACACTTAATAGTATGATTCACAAATATACAATACACTCCCCCCCACCAATCATATGACATACACTCATCATGTTAAATTCTGTTCATTTAAGAGGCAAAATCACAACAAAAACGGATGCCACAGATCGCTGTACCAGAATGTCATTTTGTCCATCGTATTGATTACCTGGTTCGGAGTATTATAACGCACGCTTAACATCTCTACTTTGCCATCACTACGGGTTCAGCCGTACATCCTGCCATATGCCCAGCTCCCCTTTACTGTATTACTGTCTGGTTTTGTTCTATACTAAAAACCAATATCACCCGGACTGAATGTTTTTCTCCTCTCACGGTGCCACTTTGCATAACAACAATGTGGGAAAATTAATCCCGTTGCCATTGCTTCAACAAGAGGACACCAATCCGCAAATGAAGTTCAACCCTTTTTCCTATGTCCTTGTTATCCTTCCACAACCACCTGGGCTTTATTGCTTGTTCTTCCAATAAGAAGACATTGGGCACAAATAAGTTCCAGAGCAAGTTTACTCTGCTTTATCCCAACTCGGTCTTCATCTTTAATAGTGTTAGACAACTTCAAATAAGCTGTTTGGAGTTCCCCCAAATGATAAAAGTTGTTCCTAATGGCGAAAAACTCCATCCCTTTTTACCAACTTTATAAGGGTATTTCACTACATCCATTTTCCCCACGGGGCACTGCAGACTTCGTTAAAGCCAACGCATCACCTTCATACGCACCAAAATATCAGGAATCAGACCGGTTCCATCCCTTACCATAAGCTTCTTAACTTTTATTGGCTGCCACAAACTGAGTCCCTCATCTGAATGCACCATACTGGAAATTCCCCATTATGCTAGATCTTCTAAAAGTTATAAAAAAGTTTTATACCCGTATCATATCCTCAGTAGATCATAGTTAAACGCCCTGATCTGCTAGCTAGACAGTAAATATACACCATAACCTTTCAGTTTATGTCCGGCGCCTTTTACTGTGTCCTTCACCCAAAAATGGTCCAAAGAAGTCTATAGCAATGCTGTTGACTGGGGACGAACCGCAGGTTGTATCTCACTAGAAAGTTGACCCAATGGTTCTGATTTCCCACAATGTTTTGTCAATTTTTCTAAGTTGTAACACATCTTTCATTTACTGATTTGATTAACTTTCTGCTCGTGGTACCAAAAACTTGGTCTGTACATTAGCCAATGTAAATCCACTCCTGCATGATCTCATATATGACTATGTGGGTATATAGTTTTGTTAAATTTATGATTTAGTAGGAAGGAGAACAAATCTATCCTGGTTCCAGCTTGTCTTTCAATCCCAGTTGGCCATTCTACTGAATACTACACTGAGACCCTTTTCATCCATTCCTGGGCCCAGGCGTTGATACATAGCTTCCAATCATCACATATAGATCCTTTTGTACCTTCTTAATCAACCACGTTCCTGCTTCATTCACTAATTCTACACCAGGTCCTTTGAATTACCCCTTTAAAAGACCTTGCTGAGGCTGACAAGATTCTAGCAATGGTTCTAATCAATCTATTGTGAGCTACTAAACCGGAGCAAAAAAGTCAACCATTTGTAAATAGTCATGTCATTTATTGTGTCTTGCTTCGGAAATTCATTACTGTCCTCTATCGGGTAATTCTCTTCTCACATGTTTGTTTGAGAGACCAAATTTCAGTGGGTCGGTAGCAACAGTATCATGACCCCTTTGCCACACAGAATCAGAACCAGCTCATTAGGATGGGACATCGCCCCTAGTTGTCACCCGTCAGCCGTGATTACAGGTGGAGGGAACCACCACCATTCATTAGGATCAGTTAGTTTGGATCTCTGCACTTTGTGGCCACAAAATGTCTCCAAATCCATAGATTCCCTTTGGTGATTTGAGACCCTGACAATAGATGAGTCATAGAATATGGATAAAAACGAGTGAACTGTGAAATTCCATTCTACTTCCTTTTCAATGAATCTCGCAACCTTACATCGCAAGAACTGCGCCACAAAGTTCTACTATAGTATAGTGAGCTGTCTAGTTGGAGCTGATTCTATTTTTAGCTGCCAAGAGGCCACATGAAAGCCTTGTATCCACGAAAGCGGCCCACCTATATAAGCCACACAGTACCATAAGCCCTTGACTCACTGTGCATCGGAAAACACAACAACAATCAGGGTCTCCCACAGCATCATCCGAGTTTTACCATCTATGAATTCCAATGCTGTTAAACAATACATATCTTAACCAAGGATTTCCACTTCCGTAGTACATTGTGCCAGTCAGCGCATGGGGTCATCCCAACCTAGATTCTCTTATCTACATTCTGCATATTTTCATTGAGGTGACACTAATGTCGCATCAAGTACTCTTGGACTGAACTGTAAATGGTATATTAGTTCCAAGTGGATTCATAGACTGATGCCGTTTGAGTTAAATTACCCATTCTTTCGTCAGCTGAGTTCCGGAAGACCATAGTCTATGTCAACAGCTAACCTTCAATATTTGGTTCCAAGTATACTTTCTTGTATTTATGTGAAAACTTTATTTTACCTCAAATTGAACTTGTCCTCTCTTGGGTTTCCAATATAATACTAATATCTTTTTTCCTCTTAGTGTCCAAGAAATTGACTTTTCTCTCATACCTTCATTATCTCCGGAATGATCACAGTGCTTTATCGTAAATCCCGCCTACATCAAGTATCCTTGCAGTTTCTGAATATCGCTTTTGCTTCAGATGGGGTGTGTACAGACGCTAACGATGTCGTCTACATATGAATTTCTTAAATTTATCATTTTGGCTGCCCTGTAATCCCCTTGAACTCATGTCTGCCGTGCGGCGTTAGAAGCCATCATGGCTACTTGCACCACTAGGGTCTGTCTCCAAAAGTCACAGCTGTGAGGACCATAATGGTCAGGTTTTCGATTAGTCTCCATATCAGCCAGACCAAACCTATGCGTGTGCTGATCTAACTCAGAAATTCCACAGTATATACATTTTAGGCAAGGTCTACAACAATTAGTACCTTTTCTAGTATAAACCTCAATAGTCATACCAAGAATATTATTTAATATGTCAGGTCCATTTGGCCCAGTAAGCAGTTATGACATTGCCCATGTCGTGCTGATTGAAGAGTTGAAAAAATTCTCAGAGGAGTACGTGAGGAGCCTGGCTTTAATACTTCATCGGTGAGGAATAAGTGACTGGACCGTGTGATAACATAACTCATTTGGTCAAGCACGGGCTTACTTCCTGTTGAACACTACCTTCCATCTCTTATTGGTAAGCCTTCGAATATTGAGCCAAGTTTCAGAGTCTTTTTTCTGTAGAATACAAGCGGCGATAGCCACAGACTGATTATTTGGCGACTAACGCGGTGATCCTTTTATCCAGGGATATGTTGACCAGTCCAACGTTAGCCTCTTGATTATACTTAAGCCTGGTTAATTAAGTTTAATTCCCTTTCTTCCTAATGCTTATGAGTTTGCTTCCAATCGGACAAACCACCACATTTACAATTACACATTTAGGATAAGCAAACATGTACCTAGATTTTGCCACTGGCAAAGAAGGCATCCAACTGTTGGTCAATCAAGCTTGGGCCAATGTTTATGTCATTTCATTTAATCACATGTGATATGGAAGAATGCGTTATCTGGTTTACTGCTTATGTACTTATGTTGCAGTTTAATGATGGATGAGACCACGCAAACCAATACCCAATATTGATTTTCTAATTACAACTGCAAGTTCCACATAGCTCGTTTACAATAGGTGAGTAGGCCACCATTATCGATCAAACTAACCTATCCACTTGACCAATTGCTTTCAATATCAGGCTCTAATTACTCAAACAACTTTGCAACCTTACGGTGTTATTTTAGCTACTTCTAGCTGTTATTTCATCTAATTACAAGCAATGACCTCCCAAATGTACCTTGATCATCAATTAGAGGCAACAAAAAATTCCTTGACTTTTCAAATTTCTCAGTAAAATTACCTACTTTTGTCACAGCTAAATTCAATTCTTCTTCCCTTCAACCAAGTTGCTTCGCCTATCCTAAGAGTATCATGGTAACATTAGACAGGGTCCAACAATGTTGGTAATGTTTGGGTCTTACTCCTAAAACTTTGCGATCATAAGAAGAACCCCATCATAGGAACCAAAGTTATTTGTGGCTTCCTGGGATACGTAGGGTAATGCTATAATTGCCAATATGCAAATAGGTGATGGAATCTCCCACAAACCGCCTGTCTGTCCGAATCCTACTCACACATTCCTTGTTAGGGCAGTTATTACTTAGATGTCCTATGCTGTAAACACAGAAAACCGACATTATTCACACGAATCATTTCAAACTATCCTGATTGTTAACCTATGCAAAATCCTGTCACATTCTGAATATCATGAGTGTCGAATCACGGAACCCCAACCATTTTCTTGCTTGACCACTGTACATTGCCTGGTTTCTAACCGCTTACGAAATTAGTTTCCTAACTAGTGTGACTTGACTGTCCTCCATCAGTAGATATAGGATCAGTCATATCGAGTCATGTAACCATACATGTCATGCCCATTTGTTTCTGATGAGATTCCTGGGGCGTGCAATTGTTTAATCGCGGCAACTAACTCAGTTACTCTTCGGCGGGTTCTCACTCACATAATTATGAATCCATTGCCTTTGACTTCGATGTTTACCCTCAAATCAGTCCGCCATATACTCAATGACTCCTTCTCACGTAGTAAAAATTTGAGCAATCCCAAATAATTTACTACGATCGTCAGATCCGAGCTATCACAATACCAATCACGCTTTGAGTAGAGGTAACTAATCTTTCCACTTGGCGTCACCCTAGTGAGTAGTGGTCATTTCTGAAGAAAGACCATCTTTTTCAAGTCCTAACCAACACGTTCTACTGTGTTAACCCCATACTCAACAAACTGTCTTAGGTTCCTTCCCAATATGGTTTGATAGTGCGACTTTATCTCACTTATGACTGCATCTGTGGTTATTTTCCTGAATCACCAAATTTATTATCCAAGCGCTCAAACCATGTCACATAAAATAACTGTCCTCCACACCCTTCACCACGGGCTAGTGCATCAACAAATCAAGCAAGATGACAGAGCATATGGATCTTCACCAAATATTAGTCACAAGTCTTCACATCTTACGAAAAGGTAGGATAATCTCTGATATTTCCACTGAATGTACGGAGGATCCAGTGACTCACTGTTCACAAGGAGTACCTTGTTTGTCCGTTTTACATTTGATATGTTTAACCAAGCTTCGAGTGTCTATCAGATTTAACCTTTAAAGGTGTACTAGTTACTGCTCAGCTTTATAAGTTCACTTTGATCGTTCATCTTGCTTGTGGATAACCTATACACAAAATGGTCGTGCGACCTTCAAACCGCCCTGAAACGCCTCACATACCTCATCAAACTGGATTTCAAAATTTACTTCGGCGTCTGCCGCCAGTGATTCTTCAAAAAGCTTCACGTTCCTGGTGAACTTGGATTGCCGGGCTCGCTGTTGCTGGACCATACCTCAGGTGTCGGTAGTCGTTGAGTTGATGTCGAAATGTTTCACCAGTCAAGCAAGAAGCAGCATGATGTCACAACAGTTTATTGAACAAAGGTTTCACCGGGAAAAAAACACTCCGATAAACAGACTCTGAACAAGATAAATATCAACATTACCATATTTCAAAAAACTACATACAATGCATATTAAACTACAATACATAAAATACAATGTATATAAATCAATACTCACATCAATGCCCAATTAATAACAGATGACAACACCTCATCACTAAGTTTCCATTGTTGCCGTGTTCCCCGCCCTGGGATGTGACTGTGGCTCGCTTGGACACACACACATGGGCTGACAGCCACACCCACAATTCCCTAGGAAATAAATTCCTCAACTGAAGCAACACATTTAAATTAGCAAGTTATCCACTAAAATAAACACTCCTAGTGTCAGGCCGCCCAGTCTATGACGACTTCCAAGCACAAATCCGTATAGTAACACTTAATAGTATGTATCAAAAATAGAACAATAAAATTACTACCATCTGGGCCATTATACAATCTAGGGACTCCGTAGTGTAGTGGTAGCCACGCTCGGATCACAACTCGAGAAGTCACGGGGTTCGTCCCGGGCGGAATGCGAAGACATAGAGATGGGTGTGGTTCTTTTCCTTAAAACCCGAGCCCTGTCCCACCCAGCAAGAAATGGGTACCGGGGTTGCAGGGCGGTTGTGACCCCCCCCGCGGGGGTGGTGGCTTCGGCCAACACATAAGCCGACAGCGGTAGATACTACGGCTATGAGGAATACCTATTAAACAAGCAAACAAACAAACAAAACAAACAAGGAAAACAAAAACAATAGCCTTTCTGGAGAAAACAAGCATGTGTTTGAAAAGTTTTGTATCCACCGCCCAATGTCTGGGTAGATAGATAAACTAAACCAGTTGTTATAAATCGCTGTGTTTCAGAGGAGCTTGTATGATCTAACCAAGTAAACAACATCCATGATTTCATGAAAGTTATTTTAGAATAAGCTATCTGGAGAGGTGTCTTCAACTTTATCATATTATGGCTATAAATAAACAAATACAAAAAATAAAACCGAGTGGCGACGTTGATAACGGGATACATCTGGCACCACTAGAGTTTACGTTAGGAGTGTACTCCCGCCGTCATCGCCGCCAAATAAATAAAAACCACGTAACGTGAAATTTGAAAACCGGTATATACTTGCCAAGATCCAAAGCTAATACTTGAAACAGGGTGATTATGCAGTCATGATATAAGCTACTGTGTATCATCTTCAGTGGCACTAAACATCAGTAGTGGATGCTATATAATTCATACTTAGTATGGAGTCCTTTGGTTTTTTGCGACGTTTAGGGCAGGTGGCGACCTAAAGTGTTTATCTACGGGAGATGTGATTGATTGCAAAGCTAAGAGAGTTGATTAAACAAATATATACCGTATTTTACGGATATAAGACAACTTTCTTCCCAAAAACTACCCTGACAAATACTCGTTTTCATGCCGTCTCCAAGACTAATGTTGGAAGAGGGGACTCCGCCAAGGGACGGGCGGGAAGCAGTTCCGAAGGCAACTTCCACTCGGCAGATGACTCCAACCGCACAACCTACGTCTCTGCTAGTGTTGATTGGTATCTTACCACCAGGGCTGTCACAGTACTTACAAATCTAAGACTATATGATGTCTGCGGCACCAAGGATGGCGGGAGCAGTCTCCGAACAACTTCCGCCTCGTGCAGATTGCTGTAACAAAGCTCACTGCAAACCTATCGCTTTCTGCTAGTGTTGAAGTTATCATACCACCAGGTATCACACGTATCACAAGCTTTTACAGTCCTGCAAATATATCACCCATGGCGAATTCATCCTAAAACTATTACTTTACTGTCGGCATACAAGCTCAAAGTTGTACGGTACGCCGAATCAACAGGGAACAGAGCACCAGAACAGACACTTGGACCACCGCAGAGCACTACTGAGAAAATTGGTATATTTTACCACCACCTACCCGTAAAAAATCTATATTTTATATATTTTTTCTTTGAATTTTCTGCAATGTCTGCTAGTGTTGATTAATCGTCTTCCTCGTGGTGATGCATCATTTGACCACCATGCCGTAATACGTATCACAAGCTCTTTCAGTCCTGGAAGTTCTTCACCCATGGCAAATTCATGAAAAACGAATGTAGGTCAAAAAGTTGAGATTTTACTAGAAAGTTTTTAATGGTGTTGTTTTTTCTTAAATTGTCTTAAAAAAATCAGGGGTGCGTCTTCCAAGATGCAGCGTCTTATAAGCTACTGTAAAATACAGTTATAGTTGACATAGAACTTATTATAAACCAAAAGACACTAATATGTACTGAAAGAGATTTTTAAAACAAGAAACACATGCAAATATATGCATTGTAGACACCCATGCGAACATCAAAAGGGTGAAAACTAAAAAAGTTATGCCTCAGGATATTCCTAATTAGGGCAAGAGGATCAATCAATCAATCATTGAGGGCAATCGCCCTGTGGGGCGCGTCGCTTGCCCACCCGACGACGCCACTCCCGGGGGTCACCACGCCCCCGTCCCAATGCAGGTCCTTTCCATATCAAGCAGCTCTCGACAAGAAAACATCAACTTGCCCAGCCATGGAGCCTTTGTGGACGCCCCCCCTGCCTCCTCCACGCGGAGTGTCTCTTACAGATACAACCCGTGGGAAGGTATCGGTTTTTCAGGGGTAGCGTGCCACAGCACGGGGTTCTCACGGTGCAATCGTGATTTTTGACACTTAATCATCCCAGCGATAACCCATGATTCTGACACTATTACAAAGGCATCGATTCTCTCTTCAAGTGCGCTATTTAGTGTCCATGTCTCACCAAACCATAGAAGAAGACAGGGATCACAAGCCGACTTGAAGAGCTGGATCTTTGTCCGCCTGCACAGGGTACTGACAACGCCAAATACTCCTGCAGCTGAGCGTGTCCATAACACCGTGGACCATGCCACTCCACTGTAAGACTTTTCTGACATGACCCGCAGTCATTGGAATGCCCTACCCAAGGTATGTAAAACTCCAAGATCTCAATGTCCTCGACCTGCACCAGGATCAGGGACTGTTTACTGTTTCATCTATAAGCTCCAAACACCTGGGACCTTTGTCTTAAGTAAGGAGACCTCAAAATCCAAAGGCTGTTGCATCCTCGTGCAGCGCCTCGAGAGCCACACCAGGACCTCAGCGAATCAGCAAAGATTACTGCTACGGCAAAAACAAGATCAGTTCCTTGATGTTGCCGATGGGATGCTCCACAATACTTTGATTTACAACTTTGCCCAATACCCAGTCCATACAAGGTGAAAGGATGGGGCAAGAATGCACCCTTGCTCACTCTGTATTAACAGGAAAAGAAGATGGAATACACTCCCCCACACTTTAACAGCACTCTCCGGTCGAGCGTACAGACCAGTCATCAAACCAATAGTCCTTGCAGGAATTACGGCCGAAGTTGCAGAAGATCCAGAGTTTGACTCATATGACTGCGTCAAACGCTTTTTGAGATCAAACATAGGCTGCAAGCATCCCCCTGATCGAAAACCACGTCGGGTTCTCAGCAGGACCATAATGAAGCGCCTAGGGTACGGTCAGTTGTTGACTCACCAGGCGTGTGAAACCAAGAATGATGGGGTCTTGATGCTCAGCAAATGAACTGGAGATCCGCGTAAGCAATAGATGGGGCAAAGTACCTTGCCGGCAAACGCTGAGCAGTGTTAATACCCGGTAATGTTGCTGTCCTGACCGTACCCTTCCCTTTCCAGATAGGGACCGAAACAGCCCCCTTTTCCAGTCAGGAGAAATGGTACTGATTGCCTCCGGCAGTCAGGAAAACATGTAACTCGCGGATCATGGTCTAGCCCCCAGCTTTGTTGAGCAGCCAGGCACTGCTATTCACAAAAAACCATGCTGCCTTCCACCCCCTCAAATTTGCTTACAGCTTCTATGACTTCGTCAAGAGCGGGTCGCGCGTTTCTGCAATGGGAGGTCGGCATGCCACTGCCTGTAACCCAGTGTGTGAAGCATGCTCAAGTGGGAGGTGTCCACCGGCAACAACTGCCCCAAAAGTCCTCAGCCCACGAGCCATCTACACACCCATGTACGACAGAGGGCTGCCCAATCTGCTGTTGAATAGCCACTCGCCCGAGATGGAGATTTGGAACGGAGCTTCTTCAGGTCGGTAGGCGGGTCGAAGGTCAATTAGCGTTTCTAAATGGCCCTCGGTATCATCAGCGAGGCTCCTTGAAATACACCTCCTTGTCTCTCCCCAGGAGGGTCTCTAGTCCGATTGACAGAGCCCTGTGCGATCCTGGTTCCCAGGCAGCTGCGCAGCGCAACTCTCCTCTATTTCTTAAGGTCCTCCGCGAGACAAAACCAAACCTTGACCTCGTGCGCTCCCTAATACACTCCTTGGCAGCCTGGACGGAAGTTCACTTTTGAAAGGTCAATACCACAGTTCTCAGGGTCCTCGAGGGCACCGAGCACATCAAACCGATTTGAGACTGACACTGCATACCTCATGGGCACATGTCAAGGCCTTGCAGCTTTCAAGATGAAACATCAGTATGGTTACTCGCTGAGCTCTTCTGGACTTGACATGAAGCTTAAGTGTAGCAACAACAAGAGGAATGAACATCGGGAATTGTTGATTTATTTGATGATAATGTTTAGCAAATAAGGGTTGAAAACATTCTCTGAAAAATCAGAGGAGCCTGTAAAGGCCCTGGAAGAGCTAAAAAAAAAAAAAAAAAAAAAACTTTTATGAAAAATCTGCAAAAATCTGACAAATATATTAACGTTATAATTTTTAGATTAATTTATGGTAGTCTGCCTACAATACGACAGAAAGTAATGAAGCTACCAGAAGAAAAAGAAACGGTCCTTACTACCAGGGAGAACTGTTTAGATATAGGAGGCGCGCCGTGTAGAAAGGGGGCTAAGCAGCCATTTTCAAAAAGCTGAGAAAATCGCCTTCAAAGTTTGGGCGATTTTCAAAAACAGTTGCCATTTCAAAAAACGGTTCGATAGATTTTCATGAAACGTTCACCAAAGCCTATTCAAAAACAGTGTGTATAACAGGGAAAACACAATAATTTAAAAAGTGCTCCTTTAAGTGTTAAGTGCACTTCAGAAAAATAATCCACTCAAAAAGTTGCAAAAATGCACCAAAAAGGTACCCAGCACCACCAAAATAAAACCAATAAAAAATGTCAAAATTTAGTGTTTCAAGTAATTCATACCTATTTCCCAATATTCCAGAACCATTGGTCCTACTTCAGGTATAAAAAAAAAGTGAAAACAAAAAACCTTGCTCATCTTTTCTCATCTCATCAGAATCTTCTAAGGCCATATGAAATTTTTAATGGTCAGCGTTGGAATCCTCATAAAATCCGCTCTTATTGGCTATAAGCATACAAAGTGACCAGGAACTATCAAGATACGAAGTGGTGAACGTAAATATTTCTTATTTCTCTTTACTCAATGTTTTATTCTAAAAGTCGTAAACTCCGCTATTTACATGTATCTTGTTATTTTTGTCTTTCATAAAGGCAGAATAATATCTTGCGAAAACCAACATATAATTTATAATTAATGCCAGGGAAAAAAAAGAAATAATCGTGTTGAAAATGATAACATCAACCAAATGACTTCGCGCAGAGTCGGCTATTACGCGCAGCCTCGTAGAGAGACCCAGACTGAGGTCGCAGTGGCCGAAAAAAAATTATTAAAATTTTCGTGCCTGTTGAAAGGGTTAAACTTATTTCTACCATAAAATTGAAATCACAGGGCCATCGCCGAAGGCATTTTACGAACACTTTACCACCCAGGTAAACCACTTACAGTCTCATAAATGTTTCCAAAAGTCCCCAGTATACTGTGTTTAATAATAAAAAATCATAGATTTCACCTCGGTAACTAGACAGTTAAAGCACAATTCTTGGACATATGAGGGTGACGCTTTTCCAAGATGAGCGTCAGCTACGCAACCTCGCATTGAGGAAAATTGCAGCAGCCAAAGCAATCCTCGGTGCCTCCCCTACTCCACACAGGCCCATGTCTCCCTATAGTATTGGTCAGTGTGTTATATTGTGGTCTTATATGGGTCATGCGCACTTAGCGGTCAAACCGCCACATCCACCACTTTTCCCACATCAATATGCACTATACCATTATGAAAACTTATACCAAAACCTGCCTGCCGATGTTATTATTCATAAAAAGGATTATGCAGATGTACTTACGTCTTTGGGAGAAATTTGGGGAAATTAGCGCAAGGATAGCAGGACCGGACGATACCGAACCTCGCCACATATGTTTACAAGCTGCCATATTGCGGCGCGTGGTGGTGAGGGGTTCCTGGCACCGCAGGCCAATGAGAACGCCGCGGCGCACAAGCGCATTCTCATTGGCTGGGAGCCGCCAGAGCTCGCAAGCTAGAAAGTATGAATTCATGCAAGACGCGACATATAACACCCTGCAAAGCGGCTTGAATTTGCATGCTGACGCGTACATAACGACCTTGCAAAGAGGCTGGAAAACAAGAGAGTGCCACTCCCGCTAAATGATGTTCTGAACGATTAATTCTCAGCCTACAGCTTTGGAGAGCTATGAGGGCTAAGGGCCACAATCGTTGATGCATGTGACAACGCGTTGCGATTGGTACCCAAAAAAGCAATTTCAAGGAAAATGGCGCTTAGCTCCCTTTCACACGCGGCGCCCATATACATCACCATCAAACTTGTTATTTTCTAGGCATTACCCTGTCTCTTAACTATCTACTGAAGGCACCTGGGGACATTGGTGGCATAGTGTGCAGAACAGATGGTTTGAAACAAATGTCCCAGCTGCTTGAGGGCCTCTGCCCTCAAGCTTAGGCACAGACAATGTGTCCATACCACGCAGCTGCTTCTTCATGTGGGACCATAAATCCTCCATGAATGAATCTGGGTGTCCCGGCCGGTCCAAAATAAAGGGAACCTCCACAGTCTGTAACCACTGCTTCTTGACTTTCGCAGTATCGGTGCAGAGCAGTATGGGCAGGAGTCCTACATACACCTCTTGCCTTTGTTTTAATAAAAAAAATCATATAACACATCACATAAGAGGTCCAAATAATTGTAAATGACTTTTTTCAGTAGAATCATCCAAGCTCACCAACTCCATCAATATGTAAAGCAGCCCCAAAACAATAATGCTTAGGCAGGTTCAGCTTAACACACTTAGAGGGTACTAAGATCCAAGGAGTCGCTGCGTGGTCTGCGATACACGTGATGAAGCATAACCAGTGCCAGTAAAATGTGCCTTATCACTCCAAAAGCACTGTTTTCCACTGCTTCAATCCATTCGAGATACTTTTTACAAAACTTGAATTCTGGCCTTTTGTACTGTAGTTGCGAGCAGTTTCTTACGCGCACGAGAACTTCTGTAGACCAAATGTCGTTGCCAGCACTGATAACACATTGGAGGGGGTACTAGGTTGTTTTTCCTTTAATAACGTCAGAACCATTTAATCATTCTGATTTATAGTCAAAAATAGTAGCCCATATCGAGTATATCAACAAATATCTTGTCACTTTTTGTATCAGTTAGCATGTTGTAAATTAATCCGCAATCAAAATCGTGTAATTCCCCCGAGCTTCCAATTACGCTCCTGGCGACTAGCGAGATGACGCAACCATGACCGTGATGTCACACAAGGGAAGGAGCGGCAAGCTTCCCGCTCCGAAAATAGCACCAAAGCAGCCCATTAACATTAGTACCGTATATGGATTGCGTCGTATAAGACGAGACCCAAAACTAGTAAAAACGTAGGTTGGGCTATACTGAGTATAAGACTACCCGCCAAGTAGACCACTCAGTAATACAAGGTGAGGTACAAACAGCCAATAGGTGGTCTTAAAAAATTTTATTGACATTTAAAAACATATAACAAATTTTGTAATAATTTGAATATTTGATCAGCTTTAATCATCTAGCTACACTTAGTATTTTATTAAAATAATGTGAATTACGGTAAGTGATTTCAGTAGAAAGTATCTGTGTTGTTCCCAAGGCAGGGGTTAAGCCTACCATCAATCATTACCGCCTAAAACAACGACCAGTACACCCACAGGATTTAAGGTTACATTTTATACTGGGAGACAATAAGACCGACCCCCAATTTTTGTGGCTATTTTTAATGTTAAAAAAGGTCGTGACGTATATGCAGCCATATTACGGGTACTGAAGAATTTTGGGCTTTTCTCATATTTTTTTTTTGACGTAGGCTAAGTACACTAGGGTCCACATAAAACAGGAAATTGGTCGATAACGAGGCCGTTTTATGTGCATTCGCTCTTTAGTGAAACACAAACCTATGGGAAAAATAGTATTGGTCGATCAGGTCCTCCCTGTGCCTACCCGTAAATTTATACTACATCACACCCATGCATATCAAAACATATAAAATGATAAGTTATTGCATAGAAAATGATGAAATAGGCCATAAGTTAAAACCCTTATAAACTCGGCACTGTATAATCGGTATTTGATATAACTCGGCTTGGAAAGGACACGGTTTTTTTTTTTTTTTTTTTTTTTTTTTTTTTTTTTTTTTTCTTTTTTTTTTTTTTTTTTTTTTTTTTGTTTTTTCTTTTTTTTTAGTATAAAGCTAACTGTGTCGCGAATCAACCCACATAGAGGTCCCTATTTTCAAGCCCGAAAATCCCCTCGTAGTTAGTTCGGAGCTAAAGCATGCGTAGAGGGCCGCCACCAACCTGCCGAAAAGGGGAAGCATGGGGTATGCCACTCGTGACGCTAACCACTCTGCTAACGCCTCACCTTAAACTGCATTCATGGTTTTCATCGGCATATCATCATTGCCATCACAACTTTTGTTGTGAACAGTGTAAACAGAAAACGGCAAAAAATAATGATATATCTGCATATTGATTGCTCCCCCTATATAAATGCGCCACTCTCTTTGCTTCACATCTCGGCATATCGTTCACGTACGCATATGTATACCCAAGTTCGCGTTTTTGTCCTTTGGACCCCTTTCCCGCAGGTCGACTCTTCAATTTTATTCCCTTCCTGCTTGAGACACCCTGCGTGATGGAGCTGACATCTTGAAATACAGTACTGATGATTGTAATCCAAAACACGTAAAATAGGTGGCAAAGTAAAGCAAAGTCACGGGAAACCAGCGTGTACGGCTGTCAGATGGCAGTGTTTATGTCGTACAAGACACACGTCTTGGATACGAATTCCGGTTTGTCGAAAATTGAAAATAGATTGTTTCTGCTTCCAAAAACACAAGCTGGTAGGAGCCGGAAATAATAATCAATGCCCCCCCCCCCCCCCCAAACATTGCAAAAAATATCACAAAGTAGCGATAACAGTTTTCAGCAGTGTTATTGGATTGGATTCCGTAATCTAAGACGTGCTTGGACATACAAAAAACACGGCGCAGCCAGCGACTGGTTCCTAGACAGGTCTCTGTCCAACTCTAAACTCCTAGCAATCCTAAGTTTTAAGAGTTCCTAGAAGCTAGCTCGGTGTTGCTGTGAGTTGCTATGACTATTAGCAACTCACAGCACACACACCCGAGCTACATTCTAGGTAACTCTTAAACATCTCCGGAGTTGCTAAGGAAGCTTATGAATACATTTAGCCCCAAGCTGCCGACTTGCTTACTTTGCCACCTATTCTACAGTTTTAGGATTACATCATACAGTACTGATATCAAGATGTCAGCTCTATCACGAAAAGGGGTCTCCCAGCAGGAAGGTATAAAACTTCAAGGCTGAGCCTGCAGGAAAAGTGAAAGGGCTGGCAAAGGAGGATGCAGGTGCGTCCCATGTGTGCTATTTGTGCAAAAGAGGTTGATGTCAATCACACATCTATGTATCAAGAAAGTCAAAGAGAAAGATTGGCCCAGGGGCCCTTACTTTGGAGGATCCAAGCACCTCCAAGGACTACCAAGAAGAGGATTAAGCCAGTAAGAAACGGACTCCATGGATGCAGCAGTGTAAAGTGGTACAAGCGAATGAGCAGCGGAGTTACGTAAGGGGGTTTGACCTCCAAAACGCCGCTGTAAAGGTTGGACAAGCACTTAAAGGTGACCAATTTCAAGGCTAGTGCTTGGGTAGGCTCCTTCACTTATCGGAGTAGCATGCTCTAGCCAACGAAAAAAGTGGTGGGAGGAGAGTGCTAGTGCTGATCACGCATCGGTTGGTGCCTGTTCCGTCAGAAATTGGAGAAAATAATGGCAGGAGTTGGCCTCCTTCTCTCCCCCCCAAATTACAACGCTGATGCGACGGGGCTTTTTTGGAGTCGATGCCCTCAAAACACCCAGGATCAAAGCAGAAAGGCATATTTCCAGGAGGAAATTAGCTAAGGAGCGGATCTCCATATGTGCTGTGGAAACGCGTGCGGGTCGCACAGGCTGAAACATGGTTGTAGGCAGGGCCAAAAAACACCACGGGCACTCAAAAAACGTAATGGGTAACCGCCTGTTATCTACAGGGCAAATCTCGGCTGGTTTATCCGTGTCGTGAACTTCGCTCATCCAGTGACTGGTTCCACCAATTTTTGCGAATGGCTGGTATAATCCAGACAATTGTTGGCAATACAACAAATGGAGAATGTCAAGGCCATCTCCTACTTGACACTAGACCAGCACATCCGAGCCGATGAACTGGAGGCCCATGGTGGTTAGAATTAAAGTAATGTTTATTGCCACCCAAACACCACCTCCTAATCCAGCCCATGTCCCAAGGCGTGACGAAGTCTGCAAGCGACACTACAGAAACGAGCAGTCTGGAGTGAGTGCCTTGTGGTAGAGAGGGTAATTAGAGGGACAGAGAAACAAGGGGGGCTCAGACGCTTGCGAATTTCAAGCGTACACCTTACGCAACACTGTGTATAAAACTGGGCTGAGGCACTGGAACGGGCTCAAGTCCCACGCCACTGCCGAGGCATGCATGGAACGAAGTTGCTGAAGGGATGAAGTAGAGAAGTGGACTCACTGGGTTGGTTTAAAAGATTTCACTGCAACAGTGATAAAGGTGGTACGAGCCCGAAGTCAACGAGGAGAAACATAGTTGAGTGGCTGGAGAGTGATGCTGGGGCTATGGGATACCATCATCAGACAGAAGAAGGAGCATACAGCTAGGGTGTGCAGGGGGGCGGAGGCTGCGTTGAAAAGTGACAGTGATGCGAAGCGACCAGCCAGCCAGCATGAAATTGTCTCAGCTTCGTTTGCACCTGGACAAGGGGGGCTTGGAGAGGTTGGTTGGTGGAACACCAATTTGAGCATTTACGCAACCTATGAGAGACATAAGACAATGCTTGTTATTCAAGAGCAGTGTTACAAGCAGAAAACAAACGAAAATTTCAGCCTTATAGCAAACCAAAGACCACAGCCAGGGAACCTCAGCCCTATACAAGTAGGGGAGAGTTGTTTGCAGCTTCCTGAACAGTATCTCCCATTGATCTGCACCAACTCAATTTTCGACAGCAGCATGACCCGAGTGACATAAAAAAAATATTCTGTAATAAGTGATTAAGGGCTGTTCACAAGTTAAGGACAAGTATAGTGGTGCCGGTATTAAGTGCCTTAAGTGAGTAAAATTAAGTTGTACAGGTTACAGTACTTGTATACCAAATACCGTAAAGAGTTGTGATTACAAGTGATACCAGTGTTAAAATGCGACTGAGTCCCCCTAACATCTTCTAAAGTTAGAACAAGGTCCTACTCTGGATTACATGCCTGATGCTACCCGAGAGCATTGGTTAAGTGTAGTCTTATGCTTTAAAGTACTGTATGTACCTTTTTTTTTTTTTTTTTTTTTTTTTTTTTTTTTTTCTTCTATATCAGAAGAGGACATTTGCACATTGAATAACCTGTGCCCCTTGAATAATCGTCCATGTGCCCCATATCCCCTAGCGTGCCGAATTATAAGGTTTTTTACTGTATGTGCTTACCTTAAGTCTAATATGGGTATTATCCAGCGAGGGGGCGAGGTGGTTCCGCAGGCATCCTTCTGTGTCATCATAACATCGGGTAGGGGGATTCGCAGGATCACAGGTGGATAATTGTAAACAAACACAACAACGAACAATCCTCCATACTCGCGTGCAAGGAACGTCACTGAGGAATATTGAACACTCTGCTGCAGTTCTCCGCCTTCCCCCAACTTCCCACGTGTAGTGTTACGCTATCTACTCCTTCGCCCTGAACATCACCATTCTTTGTGTTGGACCTGCCCACCTTTGCCAGAGGGGCTGGCGTTCCGCCCCTCACGGAACCACTATGCAATCCGCACAACCGTGCCATCCTGAGGAGGGACAGGGTTCAAAACTACCGTGCCTGTGTGATAGCATCCACAGGACATATCACCAGGGCTCATAGTGGTCCCAAGGGATCCTCGCAGCCCCTTTAAAACAACAAACAACAGCAACGAAAAGTGTACCTGTATGAAATCCATCAATAAAATTACGATAATGTAATGATATGGCAATGGATACACAACATATATCATTCACATGAATGGTTTTTTTTGGTTAATAAAGGCTGGAAACTGCGTGTCGAACCGAATGTTCCCCACCTCATGCCACCCTCACCCACCCCCGTGGCGACCCCACGCCTGCCGCAGTGCCCCTCCTCACCCCGGGCCCAAAACTTTTTTTTTTGCCAGGGGGACACACAACCCTTTCGTGAGGAGGTTAAATATTTCGGCACTATATGAGAACTCCTTGGATTGCCGTACTTGATGGCGGCAATCGGCTATATGATCAAAATTTCATTCCTAACGAAAATTTTGGAATTTTATTTGTTAAAATTTTTTGCCTTTTTATAAATAATATTTTAGGGTGTTTGCTTTATAGGTGAAATGGCTTTATGCGAACACGCTTTATGCGGAGACCTAGTGTACTCGCATCGTTTATAGGGTGCATGCAGGAAGGAAGAACAGCTGTGCTTCAGAGAGCCTAGGACCAGTTTCCGACCCGATACGGCCCAACCAAGAGGAATGTGGAGATGTTTGGGGGAGACAATCCGATCTCAAGTCGCTTGTGATCCTGTCTTACTCTATGTTGTGAGCAGGACACTAATTGACTGAAGAGCGAATCATGCCTTAGGTAAAGTCTTCGCAGAATCATGGGTATCGCTGGGATGATTAGTTCAATCAGCGATTGCACCGTGAGACGAATCGAGCCTATTACCTCATAGTCCGTCAGCGCCACTCGGCTATATGGGCGTGCACCTACCCTGAACCGTCCTTCATCGGTTGTATCGTAAGAGACATCCGGTGGAGAGGCAGGGGGCGCCCCAGCGTGGCTGGGGCAAGTTGATGTTTCTTGTCGGAGCTGCTTGGTATGGAAAGGCCTGCAGAAACTCGCCGTGTGACCCCCGGGAGTGCGTCGTAGGGTGGGCAGCGACGCGCCCCCGGCGTATGCCGATTATTGACTCCTTTCCGTAGTCACCTTAGGCATAATGAGAGGGTGGAGTAGCCATGTACTGCCGATTAGCCTAATTAAATATGTTCTCGTGGTGCACCGGAGACACACCTCCCTCTATCACTGCCCAGGGAGTCTGAAGGCCGATTTCTTAGTCCTTTGGTAAGCTCCCTAACCAAAAGCCTTACCAACCTGGTAACAGTCCTTACTAACAAAGAGATCCGATGTCTTAGTCGCTGTTTTCGTGAACCAGGAGCTCTCCAACATGGTAAGGATACCAACTAATCAAAGACGGCAGATTCGGTACTGTTGGTATGCCTGAGTGGCGGAAAATGTAAATATTCCATCCAAAGTCAGTAAATAATTACTATTTACACACATAAATAATAACAACGATTATTTATAATATTCTACTTTAATTTATAAATTAAAGTAGAATATACTTTGTTATACAGTCAAACCTCGATGTAACGGACATCGGATATAACGTACTCCATTTGCGTGACTTTTTTTTTCTTTTTTTCTTTTTTCTCTTTTCTTTCTTCATATTAGCCTGCTTATCGCTGCTCGAATTGTCAACTCAACCTTATTGTATTATTTTCTCATTTTATTTTAGAATGCTTGGGTTTTAAGGAGTTTTGATGTATCACATATTAAGATATAATATTACAAGGAAGGAGCCTGTGTTGCGAGTGATTTAGTGGTAGAAGGTATGTATTGTTTAAAATAGTGACTATTAGTGTTATGGCGTGGCCGCTGCTACGTGTCCCTGTCACCTCAACACCCTAAATCACCCTTATCTAAGGCGACACGCAGTGCTACACTGACCTAAATAGTGACACGTGTATAGAACTGCAGTTCACAACCATATAATTTATATAATAATGAGCATTAGTCATGATAATAAGCAATACCTTTGGAAGCCACGGCTGAATCTGGCTCATAGTAATTTGTTTACCTTTCACTAGAGCTTGAGCTTGACTAGCTGCACGTTCTGGTTGTGTTTGTGATTATTTCTCATTTATTTCACGTGTAGGAGCGGACCAAATTCAGCATGTAGTGCCAGTCACTGTTTACCTCCCAACATAGCTACACACGTTGGTTGTTAGTAATTATTTCTCATTTATTTCACAATTTTTCCGGTTTTTTCATATATTTTTCCCCCCTTGGGAAAATACCCTCGCTATAACGGACAATCGGCTATAACGGACTCCTCCTCCCCCCCTTTAGTCCGTTATATCAAGGTTTGACTGTATTTGATTATACAGGGAGGTCCCGAAGATATGAGCAGTTAGGTTCCACCTGGCATACTCGTAAAGCGAAATCTCGTATAACGAAACACATAACTAATGGTAAAATATAGGTTTGGTTCCAGGACCCCATCAATTATAAAAAAAAAAAAAAAAAAAAACTACAACATGTTTTTCAAGCTAAAATAAACTATAGCAAACACAACAAACACAGCGTCTATATTACCCACACTGTACTACCTATTTTGTAGAAAAAGCATTCTGAAAGAGAAAATAGCACACAAAATAACATAACTGCACATTAATCAAACATAAAGCATGCATAACACTCACAATACATACAAGCAACAAAGCGTTGTATGTACTCTTGGGGACGCCGCGTGGATACACTAGACTCGAGAGGGTAGGGTAGTAAGGTAAGGACAAGGGAGGGGTGCGCAGACCTCTTCCACTGCCCACAAACTCGTCTCTGCGCATCTGAATCATTGTACATCGTCCAGGGATGTGAATTCTTGTAGGCCACATTGTCGTACCGAGCCACCAGAATTATCATATTTTCAGATTGATTATCGTACAACCTTAGGTAAAATCATAGTCAGTAATGACTATAATTTAGTAAAAATTTATTTCTCAGTAAATAACTTGTAATTTACTTTAGTAAATAACTTGGTAATTTTACTCACCCCAGTTTGAATGTCGTAGCATTGGATTTTCGATCTCGTATATTGAAAATAGACCCTAATTTACACATCTCGTATCATCGGATTCTCGTATATTGAATGTTCGTATAACGGGACCTCCCTGTATATAAATGATATTATATTAAATTATATATAATTAAAAAAATTATTTATCATTTTTACTTTTATTTATAATAACAAGTTCACATATAACCACTTTTGTATATCTTACGCATATATACCTACAATATCACTGAAGTATACAAGAATATAGGGTGACAGATAAAATAATTAATTAAGGCAGATGGCCGTGAAAAATATGTTGTCTGCTTGACAGGTGGTGACGTGCATTCACCGCGGCCATCCAAGTTCTTTTTTAAACTTTTCTTTTTCTTTCATTATAACCCTCTAACGTGTTGATGCGTTGTCTGATAATATTTTACATCTTTTTCAGAAGAAAATATAACCATATGGAAATAGGAAGTAGTGGTATTTGATAAATAATTGCATTAGTAAGCATTGTTGGGGAGGCACTAGGCTCCCCATCCTGGCGTCCCCAAAGGTTCCAATCTATGGTATCGATACAAACCAACAGCGGCCCAAAAGACGACTAAGAAATTGGATTTTGTTGTTGGGGATGGAAATGGCCGCTCATTGGTAAGGACCCCAACGAAAGGGGACGACTGAGAAATCGGCCCTAAGTCTGCTCTAGTGGTGCCCAATCTACAGTACAGGGCTGCTGGATCTTCTTGAAAAAGCGTCAGCTCATTTTGCGCCCCAGAGCAGGGAATTTTTGAGCCTACTTCACTTACCGCGAATAAAAATGACATCTGCCCTTCGTGTCATAATTTTCATGCCTGCTATATGTGTGTTCTGCCAACACTTTAAAATAATTTACACAGGTAGCAGGTACTACAGGTTGACCATTAAAAATCCAAAAATTGCAATAAATTTCCCGGTTCCACTTTTTTCTGGCAGAATTTTGGGCGCATTTCAAATTTCCCGGTTCCGCCCACTGTTTTCGGACCCCCTTTTTTTGTGGCCTGTCCCCAAAATCCTTAGCTCACGGGTTCCCGCAAAAAACGGCATTCCGTCTCATTTATTTGCCGTAATTGTTAAAATCTTGCTGGTTAGCCCTTATCGCGAATAAAAGAGGGCAAAACGCAAGCTTGGCATTTTTTTGAAATGTCTTTTTTTATTTACTGATAATCTAGATTATGCCCAAATTCGCTATGGTTAAATCTACAAACGGGTCGATTTGTTAACAGCTCAGTCCTTTTACCCACACATAGGATTTTGAGCTTATCCACTAGGCCGATACGATACCTGCGGCCCTTGGTGGTCAAAGTTTTCACCGCCCGATATGGTACTGCCAATCGCTTTAATTTAAAAGGAGCAGGTGAGACAGTTAAACCTGACTAATAACACTTGAATCAATTTTCCCTGTTCCATCAGTTTAGTGTATAATTTTGGTCATCATTACAAATTACCCGTCCGCATTCCTGTTTCGGGATGCCGTGTTGATGCGGGTACCGGAATATGTATCTACGTTCCGACAAAATTTTTTTTCGTTTTTTTTTATTTCTGTAATTTTAAAATCTGCTGTTGTAATTGCCAATTGTACGCGGCCGATCAAGAAGTGGCGTCAAACCGTCAATGTCCCGCCTCTTGCATGTGCAGCATGCTCAGGGTTTTTTTTTTTTAACTTTGAGGCAACAGAACTTATCGTTCACTATCTGACGCTCGGTACTACGACAACACGTATCCTTTCCTCATAGCCTCATACCTTCCTGACACCAATTGAACACTTATTGATGTATACCCCAGCCCCCAGCAGCTAGCTGCGTTTGTGGCGGTACGGGCTCTCAACTCAGCGTACTGGACGAGCAACCGGCATTCCGTCTTAAGCCAGCCAGTGCAGGAAGTTGAACTGTTGAACAAATTTATTGCTGCTCCTGTAGAATGTAGCTGTAGTCTTCTGTACAAATCACAGGGTATTATAGAGGAGGAACAAACATCAATAATCGGAAATTCGAATCGGCAGTCTAAGGTCCGGTGGGCCGAATTAGTGATGGCAACCTTGTACTATTTCTTCTGATTTCAATTCCTGGCGCCAGGCCTTTTCCGGATTAGTTGCCTGTTCATTATACCATTTCTTCAATCCAGTTTTCTCTGAACCACCTTTTTTGGGCTGTTTTATTAACCATGTGAGACTCAATTCATATAACTCTGACCTAAATTTGCTAATGTTATGGCAATTTCGAAGGAATTTGATATAAATCTGATCTGAAAGAAGTATCACCTAATATAAGTATTTCTGAAACGTTTATGAGGGAAATTTTCAGTGGAAGAGTATCAGCGCGATGTAAGTGTGTTGAGTAACTATGGCTATAGATACTTCTTTTGTCACGGAAAATGGCTGCTGAATGTCAACTACATACGATAGCTATGAGAAAGGCTTTTTGTCAAGAGAAGGACTATGAAACAAACTACGATAGTGTGGCAGCTTCAGGCTGAACGAGGAAGTGAGATGGAAGCTGTATGATGATGGACAATTCTGGTGATGATGGATTTCCTGCATTTTCAAGAACATTAGAGGTATCATTTTGCTTTTTCCCATATATGCGGGACTTTGCTTCTTTAGGGTGAAAGATTCAAATATGACAGTAGAGTCTAGCATCCCCGTTCTTGTACGGATTATCGCGGGATGCAGAATATTATAACAATGGGATGTATCAATATATGTACTAATAGGTACTAGAGCCTTTTACCGGGGAATTATCTTATTTTGCATCCCACCAATTCATAGTAAGCTTATTTTTTCGGCCTTTAGTGTTTGTAGGCAGTGACCTCTATTGTTCGGATGGTAGGCCCTGGAGGTCATTTGAGAGCTAAGATGGTTGGCCCTCGCCCGTGGTGGAACAGGCAGGTTTTTTATATGGTGCCGTGATTAGAGGCTCATGCCACCCCCGTGCCCTCTGATGCACTCGCTGTTGAAGATAGAATGAATGGGCAGCATTGGGTGTTCTTAGGCCATTTGGGACGATTGCCGAAAGATTTTGGCACCGGGCGGGATTCGAACTCGGTACACCGAGCTCGTCACTTCCAGACCAAACCCACTCGGCCACTACCTCCCCAAGTGGTAAGCTGCTTTGATTACAAGAAGAGTTAGTAAAAACCTCTGAAGAATAATTATAGCTACAAAACAAGAACCTGAGAACACTTGATGAAATGCTTAACACACAAGTGACATAAAAATACGTGCATGAACGGGTTGCCACATGGTAATATGCAGCCTTTTTCGCCCTATTTTAATTGGTAAGATTGACACTACTTTAATTGTTGCCCCCTACCCTGCCATCTTTAAAAAAAAAAAAAAATTATTTACATTTGTGCCTATAGCGCCTGTAGGCTGGTGACCCAGGGGTCGGATGGTAGGCTCTGGAGGTTCACTTGAGGCTCTGATGGTTGGTCCTCGCCCGTGGTGCGCAGGCAGGGTTCTTATAGTAACGCCTGTGATTAGAGGCTCTGCCGCCCCCTGTGTCCTCCGATGCACTCGCAAACAAAGGTAAGTTGATGGGGAAAGGGATGTGGGTGTTCTTAGGCACTCGACGGTGCAGAAAGGTTTTGGTTTTCTTCGGGGACGAACTCGGGTCACCGAGAAACGCTGTTGGAGACGCTTACCACTCCGCTACCGCCTCCCTAAATCTACCCACCCAAGCCTTGCAACGACACCCACACTGGCCCCTCAGTGATGAAGGAAGGAAGACAGTTTCATTGCTGTTCATTCCAAAAGTATGCCTCTTACCTTTTTTTGTTTGCATTAATTTTTTTTCAATTTATGTACATTAAGTATTATTCCATGATACTTTATTATTCCCCCCAAAAATAAACCACCCTAGGGTCGTATAATGAGTTGCCTGCAAAATTACCCGGGGCATGTTCTGTATTATCTTTAAGTGTTCGCCACAACTGAAACTGTAGATCATGTTGAGATGGGAGTTGAGTTTTGGGGAGGCGGAGCAGAGTGATTAGCGTCTCCGAGTGGCGTTCCGCTGACTCAAGTTCGATCCTCTTATGAGAACCAAAATCCACTTTAAAATCTTTCTTACTGTCGAGTGGCCTAAGAACAACCCCCATGCTGCCCTAAACTCTACCTTCGTTGCTTGTGGGATCGGAGTACCAGGGGGGGCATGAGCCTCTAATCATAGGCGTCACTATAAAAATCCTGCCCGCGCCACCACGGAGGAGGGCCAACCATCACAGCCCTCAATGAACCACCCCGGGCCTACCATCCCCCCCTGAAGGTCACTGTCTACAGACACAGATGTAAGAAAAACGTAATTGTAGAATGCACCAATTACAGAGCCTCAGAGGGAAATAGCCTCTGAGAAAAATAGAGAGTTAATAGCCTCAGTAGTCACAGTCCTAACCTGCTGAGAATTACCACCTGTTATGAATCAGATATCTTACATAATGAGACACCACATGGATGCCTGATGTCAATGTATTTCATTGTACAAGTTATGTAGCAAGACTACAAGGAATATTACATCATACTGTTGCTTGAACTACATTACTATAGGGAGAACATATTTCAAAGGCTCAAGATTTCATACTTCAGATCCATAGATATGAATCTTTTTTTCATTTAATATTTCTTTCTGATGTGTCCCAATATTGAGACTCAGTATTCAGTATGATGACCTGTAAGGGTCAAGCATACCTGTGTGAATATGAGAAGGACCCTGAGTGTTGCGGTGAGGAGTCTGTCCATCCCTTGAAGCCTGATTATCAGTGTTTTATCTCACCTTTATTGTATTAGCTCTCTAAAGGCACAGTCTTATGGAGCAATGCTGCCTAACTGCTAAGGGATGTACTTAGAGTGAAAAGTATCTGCTCTTGCCCTCTCAGGATATTGGCAGCTGGAGGAGCTGAAATAGCATCAAAGGAAGATATCTCTGGAGTTGATTTTGTCATCACAAAAAAGAGCATTGTGAAGCATGCTGAAGCCTAGTGAGCTGCCTCATACCCTTGGTGGACTTCGCCTATGTCAAGGACACCTTGATATTTGTAAGTTTTTTGCATAAATCTTTCATTTGTAGCGTAGAGTTGATGGAATGTTTCCTGCCTGCCTCTGTAATATATGAAATGTAGCAATGTACACTATTGACTCAAAGTTTTGTAATGTGTAAGCCAGGGAATAGTTAAAAAACTGGAGGTTCTTTGGAATTCTATTTTTTAATTCTCATGCTTATGCTTTATATTTATCCCTATCGTGTCTCTAAGTCCTAGAGATGGGAATTATAATTATGTCTACATATGTGCTTATCATGAGATGTAGCTAAAAAGATTTGGAAGTATTCATAGCAGCTGCCTAATGCATCATCACAGATCTGTTGCTCTCTTTTTTATGCTGGCGCCATTTCAGTGACTAATTTACATCTTTAGTCTAAAACTCCAGCAGCTGAATTTCAATAATAATCAAATCTTTATGGAGATTATGATAGGGAGAGTGTCAGGAAACTGGATTATGATATCCTGCCGGTTGTACATTACCTGGTAGGTGATATAGGCTGTCAACAATGTACCCTGCCCTGCATTCATGAACATCCAAATGAACTAAGATGAAATTTTAGACACCTGAAATCACACATTGAAAGTTAGGTCTGGAAACAGCATATTCAAGGCACTGGTAAGAAAAACTCATTCAGCTGCATTTAGAAAGATTAGCTCACGGGGAGGGAACTTGTAGGGACTAATCAACTCTTGAACACTGAATGAACAGGATCGATTGTCAATTGTGAACATGGCAACCTAAAGCTTTGTCATGTAGCGTGTCACCACACTATGCGGGAAAACAAACACAAAGTGCCTTGGGGCTTTTACTGTTCACAACCCAACAAACCCAACACCAACTTAACACTATTAGTTCTCTCGAACACAAAGTAAAATCCAGTCGATGTGACGGTGCAGACACGGCGGGTCTGCGTGGCGACACTGCTCCCTGGTGATGTGGCTACACGGTGTGGCTTGACCAGCGAGCGTAACCACGGGTAGACCATGCAGCACGACCAGGGTACCAGTGAGGTATCACAGGATGGTTGGTGAGGCAGGGTGATGAGAGGGCGATACTGCAGGTGTGGGGGAGGAGTGTTCGCGCTGACTCCTGGCTGCACTGCCGTGGTTCAGTCTTGGGTTCCCTACATAACATTGCATTTGCTCGAGCCTTCCTCTCGAGTCCGTATTGTGAAGCTCCCGAGCTGCGGGCGTGTGTGACTCTGTGTGGTTGTTCGATAGTTTGGGTTTGAACCACCACAGTCATCCTTCCTGTACAATTCTTACATGTATGGCTTACAGAGCTGTGGGATGTATAGACTTTTAAGACTTAAGTGGAAGTCATTTTTTCGAAATGACCATATTTTCATTGACATTTCTCCACCCATGTTTGCTATTGAAAGCTGCAATGATGACTTTGATGTCCTTCTCCCTTCAAAACTGATGCAGGGAACAGTGCTGGAGGGAGCAAGGAGTCTTATCAGGTCTTGCTGCCTCGGTTTTTGTAGTGTTTTTTGTTCCATTTTGTTCTATCAAGTAGAGTGAGTAGTACAGTAGGGTACTCATACAGTAGAGTGAAGGAACAAAATGTTGATTGGTTGAGGGAGTAAAACATAGCACTCTGAGGGGATTTGGCCGCATAATATGAATGGCAGGAAGTGAGATAACTAAGAATTATGTATGAGCATGTTATACACGCCAGGTATTAGAGACAACCACTGTGAAATGAAGGACAAGAGTGCTAGAATGTGAACGAGGGGATTATGGCATGCAAAGACAGGAATGAATGGAGACTTTCTGTCGGCGCCATGTCTCGGAGCTCTTAGAATAGGCGTCAGAGATAGTTAGGTAGAAGGTGTAACAAATTCTTTACAAATTTGCTTATTATTTATTCTTGAGGGTCGGTCATTCGCATTTAGTTTGCTTCACAATCACAGTAAATGTTATGAGTTCTTTAAAAAAATGCTTTCATTCCAAAAACATTATATTTTACATAAATCAAAAAGAAAACACCTAATGAACATAGTTGAAAAAAATCCTACAGTTGTACACACAACAAACCATAAATAACACAAACAAATTACAGGGGAGAAAAAATAAAGAAATCCTAAATAACAAGTAAAGCGGTTACTTAGCGGTACTGAGAAGCTCCCAAAGGTATATACCGATGAGGAGTGGGCAGGTCACACAAGGCCGAGAGTCAGGTTTGCTTTTCTCTGTAATATATCCGACAACGAGAACTTGTCGCTTAAGTAGAATTTGAAGCCCCGGACTGACACACCAAATTCCAATCGGGGAATGAAACTACAGTGGTACCTTGGCTTACGAGTTTAATTCGTTCATTGATCGAGCTTGTAACTCAATATGCTCGTATATCAAATCAATTTTCCCCGTTGAAATTAATTGAAATACCATTAATCCGTTCCAGCCCCCAATCCCAGCCCCACGCCTTCGGGTTTGCCCTCCACATAACCTGCAGTTTTTCAAAGGCTCTGGGGTTTTCCGAATGATATACGAGCAGCGGCTTGATCTTGCAGTCGCCACTCGCATTGGCGCTCAGTGCGAGGGTTAACCTATCCTTCATGGGTTTGTGGCCTGGCATCTTCTTCTCTTCTGCCATTATGTAAGTCCTCCTTGACATCTTCTTCCAGAAGAGCCCTGTCTCGTCACAGTTGAAGACTTGCTGGGGGATGTATCCTTCGGCTGCTATCATTTCGGCAAAAGTTTTGAGGTAATGCTCAGCTGCCCTTACAACCGAGCTCGCTGCCTCACCATGCCTGACGATGGAGTGAATGCCAGTCCTCCTTCTAAAATTGTCGAACCAGCCTCGACTGGCTTTAAACGACTTCCGATACCTCGTCCGTTGAAGTGCCTGGGGTCTGCTGCAGCAAATCAGCGTAAATGGCTCATGCCTTCTCGCAGATGATACCCTCCATCACGGTATCTCCTGCGAGCTGCTTCTCCGTCAACCACAGCAACAGCAGTTTCTCCATCTTTTCATGGACAGGGGTCCGCAGCTTAGAAATTATTTTAACGCCCTTGGCTGGCGTTATAACCTTTATCGACTCCTTCTGCTTCAGTGTGGTACATATCGTAGAAGTACTACGCTCGTACTGCCTCGCCAAGTGGACTACACGCACACCTCGCTCATGTTTTTTTTATGATTTTCATGCTTTAATTCAATGGACATCATCCGCTTCTTCTTCTCAGCACTGTCCTTTGCACTCACTTTCTTAGGATCCTTGGTTAGAAAAAAGAAATTTGGCAAAATACTGCACAAAACGCGAGCACAGCACAACAGAGATGCTTCCACGGCGAGGTAACCACGTGAAGTGAACGAGTGATACGCGGGATGCTGGGCGGATGTTGTGGCGTTCGCTGCGCCAACTAGCAGCGGCGTATCTGAAGCTCGCTCGTAACTCTGATTTTGGCTCGCAACTCAAAGCAAAAAATCGACCGAGCGACTACAATAAACCCTTCATGTTCGCGGGGGTTAGGGAACAGAGACACCCGCGATTAGCGTAAATCCGCGAGCATGACATTAGTCATTCATTTACCCCCTTTTTTTTTTTTTTTTTTTTTTTTTTTTTTTTTTTTTTTTTTTATACATCACAAGGAACTGGCCAAGGGCACAACAAAAATGGGTAACACAAAGCCCGCTTAGTTGCCAGTCCCTATAAAGAAGACAGTAAGAGAATAAAATAAAAACAGAGGGGTAGGCCAATTTAGTTCGGGAGGTGTCTTGTTACTCTTCTTTTGAAAAGATTTAAGTCATAGGAAAGTGGAAAAATAGAAACAGGAAGAGAGTTCCAGAGTTTACCAGTGAAAGGGATGAAAGAGTAAAGATACTGATTAACTCTTGCATTAGGAAGATGGACAGAATAGGGATGAGAATGAGTAGAAAGTCTTGTGCAGCGAGGCCGCGGGAGTGGGGGAGGCATGCAGTTAGCAAGTTCAGAAGAGCAGTGAGCATGAAAGTAACAGTAGAAGAGAGCAAGAGAAGCAACATTGCGGCGGTGATTTAAAGATTGAAGACAGTCAGTCAGAGGAGAGGAGTTGATGAGACGAAAAGCTTTTGACTCAACCCTGTTTAGGAGAGCTGTATGAGTGGATCCTCCCCAAACATGTGAGACATACTCCATACATGGGCGGATAAGGCCCCTGTAGAGAGCAAGCAATTGGGAGGGAGTAAAAAAAAAAAAAAAATAAAAAAAAAAAATAATAATATAATAATATAATAATAATAATAATAATATAATAATAATATAATAAAAAATAAAAATAAAAATTTAAAAAAAAGGGGGGGTTGCAAACCCGCGAGTAATCAAATCCGTGAGCCTTAAGCCCGCGAACATGAAGGGTTTAGTGTACTCGTAACTCGGAAAACTCGTAAGTTGGTGCACTCGTAAGTCAAGGTAGCAGTGTACTAGAATAAGCAGGAGGCGGGGATCGAATTACTTGAGTGGCGGCTTGCAGCACGTTCGAGCAGTCAAGTGTAGTTTCGGAGCCGGGGAAAAGTAAGGTGAGAACAGTGTTCTGATGTAAAGCATATCGGTACATTCTTGACTAAGGGCTAGGGAGAACAAAAAAATATGAAAAATAAGGTATTACTCCACAGACTGGGTCCATATAATGAGTATTTGGAACAGTCGTCTGAAAAGTCATCGAAGCTGGATTCACCGAATGTTGAGGAACTACCTAAATAAAATCATACTATATAATGTATAATTGTTTCATACATGACTTTTCGGCCTGAAATGTTTGTCAAGCATGGGATTATACATAGTTGTATTATTTCATGTTTCAGAGGAGCGATCCAGCCGATCTGAAGAAAAGTAGCCTGTGTGACCAACAGGAGCTGGAAACCACCCACAAATCTGCAACCTGTAAGTTGTCTAACTATTAAGTGGGCTTTTAGCTGCTCTCTTATTTTTTCTACATTTAGCCAGTCTCCTATGAAATAGAAGACAAAAAAGTTAGGTTGTGTGCCATAACAATAGCCAAATGTGAATGTTTTATCCTGAAATCTAATCCTGGTCCTATCCCCACCATATTGGCACATGCCAATATGTCATTTCATGAAATCTAAACTCACCAGGTGGAAGCAAGCACTGTGCAGCACTATGATATAGTGAATAGTATGGGATGGACTATTATGCGCCTGCGTGGTGTAGTGGCTAGCGCGCCTAGATACAAATCCGCGGGCTCGGGTTCAAATCCCGGCAGTTGGCGTTCAGCCCAACCAGCTGTTCGTCCTTCCTTTCGGGGTTGGTCGATAAATGGGTACCTGGCGAAACCTGGGGAAGGTAACTGTGATAACCCAGATGTCACATTAGCCCAGTGTCCTGGGGTAGCGGGTTATCACCCACCACAGGCTCAAGGACTAATGCGACGGAGATGAGCACCGAGGCCACGCGCAGCTTAGCGTATGTTCCCATCTTTACCTTTATTGAATTTTCTGGTAAAAGGGATTTCTCTTTCAGACTCCTTTTTAAAGTGTCGGGTTACTCCATGCTTTAGATCAGGGGTTCTTAACCGGGGTTCGATTGAACCCCAGGGTTCGTGACCAGTCCTTAGGGGCTCGGCGGAGGCCCTCCAAAACATATTGCAATTTTACTATTATTGTAATGCTGGATTATTCCCATTGTAAATTATACCTGTATTAACGTATTTTTAAGCAGTGTGGTGGAGGGAGTGTTTATGTGTAGGTGTTATATATGTTGTTTGTGTTCGGCCGCCTCTCTCTTTCGAGCAGTGCGCATATAGGGGGGAGCACTCGCCATGCCTCCCCCTTTTTGCCCCAAAGGGGCAACAAAATAGTTTTCCCATTGAATATCAAATAAGTGAAATATATTCCTTCTGATGCCTTACAAATCCCCTTAAATGCTTAATTTTCAAAACATTTCGGTGACCCCTCCTCAGACCACTCAGTTTGTTGTCGGGTCACTTAGGGCGGAAAAAAGGCTTTCGCTTCACCTTAGGTGAAGGAAGTATTTTGAGGGTCTTATCCTAAGCATTTTGTGCCGCTGAATCCAAAATCGTAGTTGGGTCACTCGTTAGCGGTAAGTTTTCGCGCAATTTGCAATTTGGGCAATTTGGCAATAAAATTGGCAATTAAAAATTGAAGAATAAGAACAGACTCGTAGAGACCTCGTTTTGGACTAAAATTGAAGCTTATTAAGATGCATAAAATGTTATTGAGTACTCCGTGTTTGTATCTGTTCGGATTACTGATCTATAAGGGAAATTAGAGATAAGTGGAAAAAAATTGGGAAAAATAAAAAAGGAAAAATTTTTGGGCCCTTTAAAAGCCTGATTTTCTTAAAAATTAAAACTAAATTTTAATTAGTAAAAAAAGTAAAATAAAAAACAATTTCTTAGGACACATTTAATTAACAAATTTGTGCAAGGGGGGGTTACATTTTGCATAGAACGGGGTATTTTCAACTAAAAAATGCTTAGGATAAGACCCTCAAATACTTCCTTCACCTAAGGTGAAGCAAAGCCTTTTTTTTCCGCCCGAAGTGACCCGGTATTAACCCAGAACACAAAATTTCAAACAACGAAACCGAGTCCCCCTCCGCGTTTTTTTGAAAAAAAACAATTAAAAACAAAAAAACCCCTTACTTGCATAGCGAGCGTTCACAAGTTGAAAAAAATCGAATATCTAGTCGTCTACGCCATCGACGTCCTCATGCCCATCTTCCTCGTCGTTGATGCACATCTCGGGGGGCAATCGCAAAGCTCCGAACAAGGAGTCTGCAGGCTTTTGACAGCGGCAGCGATTGGTCGAGCAGTTCGTCTTGCATCCGCACTGCATCCCATCCATGATACTTTGCGGGGCGGGAGGCGGGTGGAAGGGATAGGCGCCAGGTTTTGGTCCGTAGCCGTACTTGGTGGGGTCGGGGGTCACCAACTCCTTCTTCACAGCCCCCTCCCAGACACGGCCTGTAGCGGGGCTCGCATAATGTGCTGGTGGGTGGCGTTGACTGTCGGAGGGGCCAGTGCTGCTCCAAACCCTTTCTCTTCTGAAGTGCCGTCCACCTCGCCTGCGGCAGAGAGCAGGTATATCCGAAAATTTTCTGCTCACGAATCGGCACAGCACGTCCAGGCTCTTTTTGCGTCAGCGGACCGGGGCTTCGGAGTGTACCCAAAGCGTCAGGGTTGCCTGGTCGGCCGCCTGGAACACGGGCCCAAGCTTGCAACTTGCCTTTTCCTGAAGAGGCGCAAGTGTGTCGCAACCAGTCGGGAGCAGGGAAAAGGACTGATCAATCCGCGTGAGAGCCCAGTTCATCGTGGATGAGCTGAACGTTGAAATCGTCTTCCCAAAGCTGGAGGCACGTTTTTGGAGGTATCTTGGGAAGTGTCGGAGGAGAGGACGAGGATGTCAGTGTCCGGAAAAACTACGGTTGCCTCCCCCATCTTTTCGAGCATGGAGATATGATATATCATCTTAGTGTCCGCTTCCTCTTGTTCTGAAGCAAACTTGGCTCCGTCCGGTCCAAAAGTTGCCACGGCTTTGTCGCGCCACGCGCAGACGACGCGTAATCCCCATAAATGGTGCTGGATTTGGGAGGCAATGAGAGGGGTCATAGCAGTCTTGTTGCTTTTGGTGGAAAAGATGTTAGCCATGGTCATTCCAGCTTTGATCCTCGTCGCTGCTTGGATGTCGATATCGTATCCTCCACCTCGGGCTCGCTGTTCCCTCGTCTTTGTTTTTGAGGACGCGCCGATGTCGTACCTGTCAAAGACAAGGTGCAACTCCGTAGCCAACACCCAGTTGGGCAACTCTCTGCAGGGGGGGTCCAACCAGGTCCTTAAAGTTTCCCTGACCGGAAACGGGGTGCTGCTGAAGGATAGCCATCCCGTCGAGGACCAGCACGCGAAGGATGAAGGGTTTGCGAGGCCGTGGAGACCGGCCGCGTTCATCTTCTCCAGAACCCTGAGAAGGGGCATTTTTTGTCGTGACCCGCGGGTGGCCTTGGTCGTCAAAGAGGGCAAGAGGGAACGGGGAAAAGCTCATAGTTGAGATGATGGTGCGAGGTCCAGACTGCTGTCGAGTTGGAGGGCGAGCAGAAAGGCGCCGAGTAAAGTCTGGGGATCCCGTGACAATCACCTGCTTCCCTCCGATTGAAACTTTGGCTTTCTTGCCCGCGTTTTGAATGTATTGGTAGCTGACGATGCAGGACCTCCCATGGACCTTTGCTGCGCAGCCCCTGATCCTTCCCTCTTCGTACTTCAAGAGAGCTTCCTTGCCATCTCCTCGATTCTTGTCAGTGCGTCCCCATCTTATCTGGAACAACCTTGCGGGAAAGGACGGTTTGTGAGTTGGGCTTTCTCGCGAGTGAAGGGTTATGCTGGCAAAGAAGACCAGCAACCTCTTTGGTCATCTCGTGTGTCTTCTTCGTGACCGCTGGGCTGTCCTTGTGGTGCTTTGATGCCGTAGCAGAACTTCCGAATGATTTGGCCTTGATTGCCAAGAGTTCGTCTTGGATCAAAAGAACTTGGTCCTCGTCGAGGATTTTTTCGTATCCCTACAAGCCCACCGTCACCTTTCCAGAGTCCGGTTCACCTGGTTCCAAGGCATGGTCGCAGCCAAGGGACGTGAAAGGTACCAACGACTACGGACGACCCAGTGTTTCTCCAATACTCCACGCTCTTGGATTCTTGAGGCGGAGGTCCTGCATCATGGCCACTTTAAACCGGACGAACCGGGCGTAGGAGCTTCGATTCATGGCGAAGAAGAACGGTCCGAACTCCTCCAACGTCTTCAGGTGCAGCGCCCAGTCTCCTGTCCGCACAGCCCTGGTGTAGTTCAAAAGCAGGAGGACCATCTTGACGTCGTCATGGAGAACTTGCTCAGGGACTGCCCGTCTGATCCCGCTGACCTCAGGATCTCAGCTTGGGTGCAAGGATCTCGAGGGCTTTCTTGAAGGAATCCAGTCTTCCATCCTCTGCCAACTCCTGGACGGCGAATTCCCTTCGTGGCTCTCCATTGTCCCGGAAGAGAACTTGAGAGCTAGGAGTGCACTTGTGAGGATTATTGTGCCCCCAATTCCGCGTTGACGTGGTTTCCGGCCAAAATCTGCCGACTGTGGCGGTCCGTACACACCCCGACTCGTGGAGCACCTCGTCGAAACCGCTCCCCTCCAGGAAAACACCGATGCACCGCAGCATGGCTATGACGACGTGTAGGTCGCCAAGGCGGACGATCCAGTTTCCTTCTTCAAGTTCAACTTGATCTCCAGGAGCTTTGAGAAGAGCGCCATGTCGGGAGCAACAAGCCCGAGCCCCATCGCCGTTCAGCGCTTGTTGAATTTTCTCCATTTCTGTCATCATGGTGAATAAATTGACGAGTACTCTGGCGCTGGAGAGTCGAGAATGGGCAAGGTGCGATTGTCGTCGGTGGGACAGGCGGAAAAATCCTCGAGTCCCTGTTGAAGGCTGACCAGCTGGGCATGCCCGCGGGAGGTCTTTCAGGGCAGTGATGCCGAAGGAGAGTAGGACGAGAGTGTCCTTTTCCTTGGAGTTCTCAGCGCTCTCGAGGGGAGGTTTCTCGAAAGAGAGCGGGGAAGCTTCGGCTTAAGCGAGCGGGGTTCATGGGGCAGGGCTGACCTCATAAATGGAAGCAGGGGGGGGTTCAGCAGCGTCAGAATGAAACTTGAGGGGCTCCAGCTCTGACGGAGAGATGGGCCGGGCTGAAAGGCAACGCTAACCGTGCCGTGGAAGGTGCCCTTCCCGTCTACTTTTGTCTTCTTTTGGGAAAAAGATTTGTCGATGGCAAAGTGAACGAGAAGCCCTTCTCGAGGCGGCGCGGATGAACACTCATCTCGCCGTCCAGCGCTGAGCACCGTTCGGGCAAACGTGCCTCGAGGCGAGAAGGAGGAGTATGAGATGCCGCCCGGCACCGTGGAACATCTTAATCATTGCTTTGCTCCGCGTCTCCTGATGAAGGCCAGCGCCGTCGCCACCTGGAGAGGGGTCTCTCGGGTTCGGGAAGCTTGGGTGCTCGTCGCAGCCCGCTTTGCACTCAGATGTTTGTCCCTGAGGACTTGTCCGACGATCGGGGGGCTCCCTTCTCCGTTCGCGATTGTTTCTTCCAGCTCCACCGACGACCCAGGTCGCGAAACTCTTGACGAGGGGAGGAAGGTTAAAGTTTGCCATGTCTCCTTCGAAATTTTCCCGTTCGGTTTTCCCTTTAGGGTTTCTTCACGCAGGATTTGGCACTTTCAGGAGTGTAACAAACTTGAAGTCCTCGATTGTCCGAAAGGTTTGTCAGGCCCCCTTTCCTTGCCTCCGCCAGATGACCAGTTCGTTCGCGAGGGTTCTTGGGGTTGGTGAACTCCACGCCATGGACCATGGTGGAGAGGAGTTCCTTTATTTCCCCCACGTGAGCGGCCAACACCATGCTGCTCCTTGATGCTGTCTATTTCTCCCATCGAGAGAAAACCCCTCCACTCTCCACTTCTCGCTAACCTCTTCCACGAACTCGATCACGGAGCGATCTTCTGGCTCTTGTTGAGTGGAGCCACTGTCCGCAACTTGTTGACGACATGAATGCTCCAGCAGCCCTTATGGTACTCACGTCGGGAGCCAGACGTCGAGGTCGGGGGGAAGCTGGGTTTCCACTCAGAATTCGTTCCATTGTGGACCGCCTCAATGATTCGTTGGGACTCCAGGGCATGCTCACCCGGTTCAGGACTTCATTTGGCTTTCTCCATCACCGCAGAAGAAACATTCCTTCCGGAATAGCGCGCTGGCGCGGCGGGGACTCGAGGCGGCGGGGTGGCAGGCCTAGAAGTAGAGATGGATAAAAGCTTTTATTATTTAAATCGGGGAAAGTAATGGGAAAAATACCAATGGGATATACTTTCAGGAATCCTTGCATGAAAATAATTATAGCAAAAAATATATTTCTCGAAACATCAATTTAAAAGTATTCAAAGAATGTTTATTACTTAAAAGCCCTCGCGGCCAAGCGGCCCGGCTTTCCACTCCCGCACTGCGAGTTAGATTTTATCATCATCTGCGACGTTTTATCCGGAAATCAGTGCCACGCACTTAGCGCTCCCTATCCTTGAATCACTAGACCATAATCAGCAATATTTTTCATGTCGAAAAATTTTTTCGAAAAAAAAAAATAATAATTCTTCTTTACCTTGAAGGTCCGGGTGGGCGGCCTCCGCCGCAAGGTCCTGTTGCTCATCTCCGTACTGCCTCGCGAATTTTGTGGGGCTTGAAATTTTTGCAATGCACTGTCGGTGCCACGACCATCGTCCTTCTAGAGGACCTCCTGTGGGCCTCTACGAAATTTGCCTTTCGAAGCCCACTTGGCCAGCTACTCCCCAACATCCTCCTTGGGGGTCCGAGGTCGAAGGACCACATCTCCGTTAGTTGCACCGCAATGACACACGTTTCATTGCGAGACTGGGAAGGAAAATGTGCGATATAATAATGAATTTATTTTAATTTACGGTTTATAGCTAATTTCTAAAAATTTTAGCCAATGAAATTTTACTTTATTTGCGAATTTCATTACCGTATGTCATAAATACGACCATGAGGGGACGTCAAGAAAAGTTACCATTTTCTATTAATCAGACGGTAGTGCCTTTATGAGAACAGATACAGCCAGAAACATTTCATGACTTTTGATGTGAATTAAGGCCAAAATTATTCCTTTTATATTTTTTCCATTTTTTTCCACTTAAACTCTAATTTCCATTATAGTTCAGTAATGCGAACAGATACAACCACGGAGTACTAAATACATTTTATGCCTCTTAAAAAGCTTCAAATTTTAGTCCAAAACGAGGTCTCTACGACGTCTGGTTCTCATTCTGCAATTTGTATTGCCAATTTTATTGCCAAATTGCCAAATTGCAAATTGCGCGAAAACTTACCGCTAAAGAGTGACCCACTACGATTTTTCGGATTCAGCGGCACAAAATGCTTTTGGATAAGACCCCCAAAAAACTTCCTTCCCTAATGTGAAGCGAATCGCCTAAGTGACCCTACTATGTAGAGGCATTGCCCCCCCCCCCCCCTTCCCCCTTAAATCAATCCTATTCACCCCTGTTCCCCCACCCCCTTCCCTTTTCACGCCTATATCGCCACTGCTTCTGAGTCCTTCCTTCCTTATTATTAATAAACAAATAACTCCTGAATTTTGAGGCCAATTTGTCTTTCATTTTTTTTAGCAATCAAAATAAAATTTATTCTTTTATTATCCCAAAAATACTCTTGAATTTTGAAGCAGTTTTTTTTTTAATTTTTATTATCTTTTTTTTCTACCATATTTGAGGGGTTTGGCTAATCTTCCCGAGCTTTTCGTTAGGGTTCGGCGCCTCTGAAAGGTAAAACCATGCTTTAGATGAAAGGAATTTCTGCTGCTTATCATTGATGTGGAATGGATTTCCCATTGTATTAAATTCAAAAAATTATTCTCATGAGTACATTTATGAGTTGTTATTCAGACCTAAATCCAAAAATAAATGTAATAAGATAGATCAGCATTTTTTAATGCGAAGCATTTTTTTCCCCCAGCTGCTACACCTACCTCAAAGAGCAAAAAACAAGAAAGTCATGTGCAAATCCAGGAGACCAGAGAGAAAAAGTTTTACATACCAAAGGAAGCAGGCTCTCATCAACTCAAAGGTATTGGGATTTATTTCATTGCAAAAAGAGGGAAATAAGTATATTTTCTAGTTGAAAAGAAATCATTATTGCCATCATTACTGTGATAATTTCATGTTCACCCTCGATCACCATATGGCAGTTCATGAAGCTCTATGATTATGTGCAACATATCCATCCAAGTCCCTTCTTGCTCTAAAAATCACCTCTTGGATTTTTGGTTCCTTTTTGTTAAAGAATTCATCTCGTGTATATTTTTAAACTACCTGTTATTATTCTTCCTGCCACTTGAGAATGTTCAACATGGTTACCCAGTCATCCTCATCCTCTCACCCTATATGACCAAGTCAATGTTTACTTCTTGGCAACATTTCATTGGTATTTCAGACCTAAGTTTACCTCTCAAGTCGTCTTCACTTGCTGGTCTATATGTTACAGTGACATCATGCATCTAACAACTTGTGGTCTGTTTCTGCGGCATCAAACTGTGATGTCCATTAGTATAGTTTTAATACTGTTATAGTCCTGCACATTTCACACATGGAGCATGCTGTTTACCCTTGAGTTCCAGGGAAAGCCCCTTCATTGTCATAAGGGGAAGTAGGTCCTTGAATTTCTTCCTACCATTAACTTGCTGTAGTGGTACATTTTGGTCCATGGTTTGGATTAATTGTATTATTCGGTAACAGAATTTGGCGTCACTACACAGATGCATTTCCAGGGTCCTTGCATTATATTTTTGACTTCATTTAACCCTTTCACACCCAGATTTTTCCTTTGCTATATAAAAACGTCTGTTGTAAGCCATTAAATTACAAAAACTAACTGAATATACCGAATTAGCTAGTGGTCAAAGATACTAAATAGGTTATATCTATAAAACATTGCTTATGTTCACTAAAATTCGTCTAGTGGTACCCAAATTTCAATGGAAATTACGCTCTGGGTCTAGGTGTGCGGCCCTAACCTTGGGACCTCTACAGTTTATTTTAGCTTGAAAAACATGTCTTTGATGGGGTCCTGGAACCAAACCTATATTTTACCATTAGTTATGTATTTCGCTATAAGAGATTTTGCTTTACGAGTATGCCAGGTGGAACCTAACTGCTCGTATCTTCGGGACCTCCCTGTATATTGTAACAGAAAATTTAAACACCTTCACTTACACGAAGATTAAACCAGGTTTTCAGCACTTGGTCCAGATCAGAACTTTTTCCTTCTGTCATTGACTTCCTTACAAACATCTGCTTTTTTGATCCACTGTCAGTAAGGAACTTTAGCACTTTTTCTTGCTGTTTTTTTATATCATAGACTGTTGAAGACCCAATGCCATACATTTCACAAACACTTCGTACAGACACACCACTATCAAGTTTTTTTAACAGTTCAACTTTCTCTGCGATCAACAACGAGCAATGTTTGCGTTTTACGCCACTTCTTTTATTTGCCGAATCCATGATGGGGCTATACAGCAGCAGATTTTAACCATTACGGCAAATAAATGAGACGGAATGCCTGTTTGCTGTCGGAAGCGTGAGTATACAGCTGATTCTGGGTACAGCGCCATCAAAACAAAAGGCGCCTCCCGAAAACAGTGGTGCGGCAACCCGGGAAATTTGAAACTGCGCTCCAAAATTCATGCCAGAAAACGGATGGAACCGGAATATTGATTGCCAGATTAGTGATGGTCAACCTGTACTTAAAGATTTTTGGGTGTTTCTGATTGATTCTTTTTGCGATATGCCACATGCATGCATCCTTTATGGGTGCAGCAAGACAGCTGTGCCTTTTCAGAGAAGTTTGCACATGTTTCCGACCGATACGGACATGTTAAATGTGTGGAAAAGATTTGTGCAGCAGACAAGGGCAAGGGCAGAACAACACTCCCTTGCCTGTCACACTGTCTGCATCACCTCCAAACCCCCCACCCACCCACCCACCCATCCCTTAGCCACACCATAGCGTAGCCTTGTATGGCAGTCTGCTTCACAAATAAGTAAAAAACACTCCCTTGCCTGTCACACTGTCTACATCACCTCCCAACCCAAATCCCGGTGTTGCATAAAATAGGTAACGCCACGAAATAAGTAGCGCCTTACCTCACCCCCCCGCCGTTTCTCACTTATTTACCACAAAATACTCCTTTATAAGTGATTAACCAGGACGTGTGTGGTACTGTGGTTTCTGAAGGTACTAGAGGAGACAGGAGAGAAGATATTGGCGTATAACACTCACACAACCATCAGCTGACGCCTTCACTCACACAGACCAAAACGAATGAAAATGTTTTAGTATCCCAGGTGAAATAGACAAGGGAAGAGTTGACAAATCTGTTAATGAAGGAGACCAAGTTTGAAGAGGACCTATGAAGCGATACGTCGTCTATACTATGAAGCGTCAAAGGTCACAAGAAGAAGAAGACTAATCGAGAGAAAGCTACTAGAATGAAGTTTTTAGCAAGATAATCCCTTCACCTGCCTTGTCATACATATAAGCACACTTAACATAGACATAAGACGTGTACAGAGCTAGATCACTCAATGCCTTGCTCTTACTAACTAATCACTACTCTAATTCTCATTCCACACCCTTTCTCTAATCCTAAAGCCCGTCAACCTTGGTTTAACTCTGCTTGTTTTCATGCTGTCCGTATTAGAGAGGCAGCTCACAGACGGTACCATAACCATCCATCTCCTGAAACTCATGCTCTTTATATTTCGGCCCGTAATCATGCCAAATCTATACTTCAACTTACCAAAAACTCCTTCATTCATAGAAAATGTCAAAATCTTTCTGAATCAAATTCCTCTCATGACTTCTGGCAAATAACATCTCTAACAATTTTTCTTCTTCATCTTTCCCTCCTATGCTTCACCCAGATGGCTCCACAGCTGTCTCATCTATTTATAAAGCTGAACTCTTCGCTCAAACTATTGCTGAAAATTCCACTCTGGTTGATGAAGGGCTTGTTCCTCCTTCTCCACCCTCTGACTATATTATACCTGTTATTAACCCTTTCATGCACGAAAATTTTAATAAGTTTCTCCATCCACTGTGACATCTGTCTGGGGCTCCCTAAGGAGCCCCGCGAAATGGCCTGACTGTGCGGCGAATTTTTTTTTTATGTTATCAATTTCACCAACGTGTATTCTTTTTTCCTGGCATTATTATATATCATTGGTTTTGCAAGAGATTATTCTGCCTTATGAAAGAAAAAAAATAACAAGAAATGCAAATAAATAGCGGAATTTACCGATTCCGAAAAAAACATAGAGTAAAGAGAAATAAGAAATAGTTACGTTCACCATTTCGTAGCTCGAAACTTCCTGAGTCGACTTTTTATGGTTTATATGCCAATAAAAGCGGATTTTTATGAGGATTCCAACGCTACCATTATAATTTTCATATGGCCAGTTAGGCCAGCTCGGGACACGTTTTAAAGGGACGACAGTCCGCGCTCACAGGCTGCCTGCTGAGAGGAAACTGAGACACGGGCCCTTATCATTTCAAATCCACTCTCACGAGAGAGTTGACAATTAGTTTATTTAATATGTCTAGCTTTGATCTTTGACGCAGAAAATGTTGACGCGATTCTGATAAATACTTTATTTTTGGCGAATTTTTACAAGTTTTTTGACGCGAATCGCGTCAAAAGCTCAGATGTAGACGGTTCCGTTTTTATGCGAATCGCGTCACGATGCGTGAGAGGGTTAAGATCCTTCGTAATGATGTTTTCTTTGCCCTTACTGGCCTAGATTCTTGGAAGGCTTACGGTCCTGATGGAGTCCCTCCTATTGTTCTCAAAAACTATGCTTCTGTGCTTGCACCTTGCCTGGTCAAACTTTTCCATCTTTGTCTATCTACTTCCACCTTTCCTTCTTGCTGGAAGTTTGCTCACATCCAACCTGTTCCTAAGAAGGGTGACCGTTCTAATCCTTCAAACTACCGTTCTATAGCTTTGACTTCCTGCCTTTCTAAAGTTTTTGAATCTATACTTAATAAGAAGATTCTTAAGCATCTATCTGCTCACAATCTTCTATCTGATCGTCAGTATGGTTTCCGTTAAGGGCGATCTACTGGCGATCTTCTAGCTATCCTAACTGAATCTTGGTCATCCTCCTTTAGGGGTTTCGGTGAAACTTTTGCTGTTGCCCTTGACATATCAAAAGCTTTTGATAGAGTCTGGCACAAATCTTTAATTTCCAAACTACCCTCATTCGGTTTCTATCCTTCTCTCTGTACCTTCATCTTAAGTTTCCTTTCAAACCGTTCTATTGCAGCTACTGTAGACGGACATTGTTCTTCTCCTAAATCTATCAATAGTGGTGTTCCCCAGGGTTCTGTCCTATCACCCACTCTCTTTCTATCATTCATTAATGATCTTCTTTGTCTAACTCAAAGCCCTATCCACTCCTACGCTGATGATTCTACCCTGCATTTTTCAACGTCGTTTATTAGACGTCCAACTCAACAGGAACTAAGTGATTCACGGAGAGATGCCACCGAGCCCCTAACTTCTGATCTTTCTATAATTTCTGATTGGGGCAAAGCAAACCTTGTTTTGTTCAATGCCTCAAAAACCCAATTTCTTCACCTACCTACTCGACAAAACCTACCAGATAATTATCCCCTCTTCTTCAATGACACTCAACTGTCTCCTTCTTCTACAATGAACATTCTAGGACTATCCTTTACTAAAAATCTGAACTGGAAATCTCACATCTCATCTCTTGCTAAAACAGCTTCTAAGAAGATAGGTGTCCTGTGGCATCTGCATCCTTTTTTTTCTCCCTCCCAATTGCTTGCTCTGTACAGGGGCCTTATCCGCCCATGTATGGAGTATGTCTCACATGTTTGGGGAGGATCCACTCATACAGCTCTACTAAACAGGGCTGAGTCAAAAGCTTTTCGTCTCATCAACTCCTCTCCTCTGACTGACTGTCTTCAATCTTTAAATCACCGCCGCAATGTTGCTTCTCTTGCTCTCTTCTACCGTTATTTTCATGCTCACTGCTCTTCTGAACTTGCTAACTGCATGTCTCCCCCCCTCCCGTGGCCTCGCTGCACAAGACTTTCTACTCATTCTCATCCCTATTCTGTCCATCTTCTTAATGCAAGAGTTAATCAGTATCTTTACTCTTTCATCCCTTTCACTGGTAAACTCTGGAACTTTCTTCCTGCTTCTATTTTTCCACCTTCCTACGACTTAAATTTGTTCAAGAGAGGAGTGACAAGACACCTCCCGAACTAAATTGACCCAATTTCTTTATTCACTTACTTTATAGGGACTGGCAACTAAGCGAGCTTTGTGTTACCTATTTTTGTTGTGCCCTTGGCCAGTCCTTTGTGATGTAAAAAAACTAAAACAAAACAAACTAGTTAACTAACATAACCTGGACATCGTTTACGTAATTTAACCTCACTGGGGGGCTTTCCACCCCTCTTGTGTTATTTTTAATTTCCGACAGCTGTTGTAGGGGTTAGAAATAATTCTTATGATGAGAACGAAACGTTGAGGATACTTAAACCCATCGATCGTAATATGGTTTAACTGTACTTATACCATGGATTCTAAGAAACATTCTCTCTATGAGCTTCCTTCCCAAATCACTACTTTCGGAGATAAAAGATGTTTTTAATGGGAAGGAAAGGGTATAGGAGATATGGAAATTAAGTAACCTAATCCTACCTTTAGACAAACTAACCCAACCCCACATTTTAACTTCCGAACTAAAGCCAAATCCTCATTGAAAAAGTGTCCGCGACAAGGGAAGAACATTGGCGATGCAAGTCACAAGAGGAAGAAGAGTGAGGCGCATGTAAACATTTGTCTCTCGCCTCCCTATAAACAACATGTCAAATCTCCAAAACTAAAGTTTTGTGGTGGAATCAAAGATTTACCAAGTGAGCAAAGGAACACTTTTAAGGCACTCCAAATACAATGAGGAGGATGACACAAGTGATGTGAGTGAAGTCAGTGACCTGGAACCCAAACGTGTGCGTGTTGGTCATCCTTTCCGCCTCCCCAGAGAATGTGAAGAACAGCTCACAGAATGTTTGATAGTGTCCATGGGCATGGTATGACATGTTTCAGCTTTTAGAGGTTTGTCAAATTTAGAAGGAAAAAAAAGGCAGTTTTTTATATGGCGGTCCGATTTAGCCCAGAGTGTGGTCTGATTCACCCCATTTAGTGTAACAATGCGGTCCACACTTCTCAGTGTATTGCTAACAGAGCTACAATGGAAATTTGTTTAAACTTAATGTCATATAGGTAGTGACCCTCCTATGTTTGTATTAAATTTTTGTTTGTTTATTTCAATGAATATGGAAACTAGATCAAAGTTTGTCAAAACCTGGTTCAAATTACCCCGGTCGACACTACAAGAGTTCCCTGGAATATGTTGTCCTAGAATTTCTTCATGATGCTTCACACACTTATAAAACAAGAGGTAATCCTGGTCACAAATGGAGAGGGGCTAGAAGGTAGGACTGTAGTGAAAAGAAGGTGGAGAGAGTAGTTTGAAAGTTTGCTTGATGAAAATAATGAGAGAGAAGCAGAAGTGGATTGTCTAAGGAGGAAAGGAGTGAGAAGTGTCAGTGGAGAAATATAAAGAGGTCAACAAAAGTGAGGTGCTTTGTCCATTGCAGAAAATGAGATGTGGAAAGTCACCTGGATTGGATGGGATCTCATAGAAATAATGTTTAGGAAAGGAGAAGATTGTGTGGTAAAGTGGTTGGCTAGACTGTTATTTAACATTTGCTGGGAATGAGGTGTGGCACTGAGAAACTGGCAGGAGCCTGTATTGTACCGCTGTACAAGTGCAAAGGCAACAAGAGGAATAAGTTTACTCAGCAAAACAAAGTTTTTTTTGGGTAGATTATTTGTTGAAATGGTTGACTGTATTTAGATTCTCATGATGACAAAAATTTGTTAACAGTGCATGATGATATACCATTTCATAACCTTTTTACATCTTATCTAGGATCCTACTCATCCCTTTCATATTTCCTCCCCCCCCCCCCTCTCTCGCTCTCTCTCTCTCTCTCGTCTTTTCTGTTATTTTATGTTTATTTATATTGAATTGTACTTTATTGTAGATAATTTTTGTTAATTTTACATTTTTCTTCACTTTCAGCAATTATCTCTGGAACAATTTATAAAACCAGTGGTAAAAGAAACACTAAATAAGAGACCTGCTAATGAGAGAGAGAGTGCAACGGAAGAATATTCTCCATGTGCTGAAGAGATCAATCAATCATTGGGGGCATACGCCGGGGGGCACGTCGCCTCGCCCACCCTAAGACGCCACTCCCGGGGGTCACCACGCGCGAGTCCCCATGCAGGCTCCCTTCCCATACCAAGCAGCTCTCGACAGGAAACAGCAACTTGCCCCAGCCACGAGCCTTGTGGCCGCCCCCTTGGCCTCCTCCATGCCGGATTGTCTCTTACAGAGACAATCCGATTGGAAGGATCGGTTTCAGGGTCTGCTGAAGAGAGACATAGTGGTATTGAGGAGAGACAAAGTGGTACTAAGGAGAGACAAAGTGGTACTAAGGAGAGAGAAAGTGGTACTAAGGAGAGACAAAGTGGTACTAAGGAGAGACAAAGTGGTACTAAGGAGAGACAAAGTGGTACTAAGGAGAGACAAAGTGGTACTAAGGAGAGACAAAGTGGTACTAAGGAGAGACAAAGTGGTACTAAGGAGAGACAAAGTGGTACTAAGGAGAGACAAAGTGGTACTAAGGAGAGAGAAAGTGGTACTAAGGAGAGACAAAGTGGTACTGAGAAGGATTCTCCTTGTGATGAGGAAATGCAAAGTGGTACTGAGACAAATTCTCCTTGTGATGAGGAAATGCAAAGTGGTACTGAGCAGAGACAAAGTGGTACCGAGAAAGACTCTCCTTGGGCTGAGGAGAGACAAAGTGGTACCGAGAAAGATTCTCCTTGGCTGAGGAAATGCAAAGTGATACTGAGGAGAGAGAAAGTGGTACTGAGAAAGATTCTCCTTGTGCTGAGGAAATGCAAAGTGGTACTGAGGAGAGACAAAGTGGTACTGAGAAAGATTCTCCTTGTGATGAGCAGAGACAAAGTGGTACTGAGAAAGATTCTCCTTGTGATGAGGAAATGCAAAGTGGTACTGAGGAGAGACAAAGTGGTACCGAGAAAGATTCTCCTAGGGCTGAGGAGAGACAAAGTGGTACTGAGAAAGATTCTCTTTGTGCTGAGGAGAGACAAAGTGGTACTGAGAAAGATTCTCCTAGGGCTGAGGAGAGACAAAGTGGTACCGAGAAAGATTCTCCTTGGGCTGAGGAGAGACAAAGTGGTACTGAGAAAGATTCTCTTTGTGCTGAGGAGAGACAAAGTGGTACTGAGAAAGATTCTCCTAGGGCTGAGCAGAGACAAAGTGGTACCGAGAAAGATTCTCCTTGTGCTGAGCAGAGACAAAGTGGTACCGAGAAAGATTCTCCTTGTGCTGAGCAGAGACAAAGTGGTACCGAGAAAGATTCTCCTTGTGCTGAGCAGAGACAAAGTGGTACGAGAAAGATTCTCCTTGTGCTGAGCAGAGACAAAGTGGTACCGAGAAAGATTCTCCTTGTGCTGAGCAGAGACAAAGTGGTACCGAGAAAGATTCTCCTTGTGCTGAGCAGAGACAAAGTGGTACCGAGAAAGATTCTCCTTGTGCTGAGCAGAGACAAAGTGGTACCGAGAAAGATTCTCCTTGTGCTGAGCAGAGACAAAGTGGTATCAGACCTTTGCCATACGTAATACCTAATTGTAAACTGTATGAATGCCGTGTTGTTTTAAGGAAGACAGATGCAAATTTAGGCTGCTTCACAGAACGACCTGAACGACCTCTTATAGACATAGTGAGATTAGAAAATTTGTCAAGACGACCTGTTGTACAAAATGTGACCCGATCTGAGCAATAAAAGAGACTCCATAACACTGGAACATTTTCCAAGAAAACGGCCAATTGATAGTTGTAATTCTTCAGAAAGTCATGGTAATAAAGCATTTAAATCAAAGCATTTATCAAGAAATGAGCCACTGTATTGCAATACCGCATCTTCAGAGGAGCCTACGAAAGAAGTGCCGCCATCCAGACCTCCACGACTCAAATTAACTAGACTTCATGCAAGGAGAGCTATAATGAACCTATTAACGACAAGAAACATTTTAGGTCAAGTTTGCTCTACAGGTATTCTTTCCATTCCAGTAGGAAGTGAACATTATTCTAGGAGTGAAAGTGAGTCCTGTAATTGGGAGGTTGATCCACAACGGGTAATGGATACACCAAGGTATGAACATGCCTCAGGTGAACACAGAGAATTAAATGCCAGAGAAATGACTCCCTATACGTGCTTTGTTAGTCCAGAATTTCAAGACAAAGAGCTTCATGTCCATGGTCTGGACACACTGTTGATGCTGCTGTCTACAAACCTGTATCCTCCACCTGCCATCTTGGAAACCTTTTGAACGATTTGGTTTTAGAGGTAGGAACATTGAACCTTCAAGGTTTCATAACTTTTACTAGTACTATTAATCTAAACTATTAATTAAACATCTTGCAGATTACTTCACTTGAGTCTCACCTAAAATCTTGAGTCTGTTATACAGATTCACTGTTAGTTTTGAGTCTATTTAGGTCAGCCCATGCAGGCAAGCAGCTGATCGTAATTGGTTTAACTGTATTACATGGATTTAAGAAACATTCCTCTATGAGCTTCCTTCCCAAATCACTACTTCGGAGATAAAAGATTTTTAATGGAAGAAAGGTATAGGAGATATGGAAATTAAGAACCTAACCTACCTTTAGACAAACTAACCCAACCCCACATTTTAACTTCCGAACTAAAGCCAAATCCTCATTGAAAAAGTGTCCGCGACAAGGGAAGAACATTGGCGATGCAAGTCACAAGAGGAAGAAGAGTGAGGCGCATGTAAACATTTGTCTCTCGCCTCCCTATAAACAACATGCAAATCTCCAAAACTAAAGTTTTGTGGTGGAATCAAAAGATTTACCAAGTGAGCAAAGGAACACTTTTAAGGCACTCCAAATACAATGAGGAGGATGACACAAGTGATGTGAGTGAAGTCAGTGACCTGGAACCCAAACGTGTGCGTGTTGGTCATCCTTTCCGCCTCCCCAGAGAATGTGAAGAACAGCTCACAGAATGTTTGATAGTGTCCATGGGCATGGTATGACATGTTTCAGCTTTTAGAGGTTTGTCAAATTTAGAAGGAAAAAAAAAGGCAGTTTTTTATATGGCGGTCCGATTTAGCCAGAGGTGTGGTCTGATTCACCCCATTTAGTGTAACAATGCGGTCCACACTTCTCAGTGTATTGCTAACAGAGCTACAATGGAAATTTGTTTAAACTTAATGTCATATAGGTAGTGACCCTCCTATGTTTGTATTAAATTTTGTTTGTTTATTTCAATGATATGGAAACTAGATCAAAGTTTGTCAAAACCTGGTTCAAATTACCCCGGTCGACACTACAAGAGTTCCCTGGAATATGTTGTCCTAGAATTTCTTCATGATGCTTCACACACTTATAAAACAAGAGGTAATCCTGGTCACAAATGGAGAGGGGCTAGAAGGTAGGACTGTAGTGAAAAGAAGGTGGAGAGAGTAGTTTGAAAGTTTGCTTGATGAAAATAATGAGAGAGAAGCAGAAGTGGATTGTCTAAGGAGGAAAGGAGTGAGAAGTGTCAGTGGAGAAATATAAAGAGGTCAACAAAGTGAGGTGCTTTGTCCATTGCAGAAAATGAGATGTGGAAAGTCACCTGGATTGGATGGGATCTCATAGAAATAATGTTTAGGAAAGGAGAAGATTGTGTGGTAAAGTGGTTGGCTAGACTGTTATTTAACATTTGCTGGGAATGAGGTGTGGCACTGAGAGACTGGCAGGAGCCTGTATTGTACCGCTGTACAAGTGCAAAGGCAACAAGAGGAATAAGTTTACTCAGCAAAAACAAAGTTTTTTTTGGGTAGATTATTTGTTGAAATGGTTGACTGTATTTAGATTCTCATGATGACAAAAATTTGTTAACAGTGCATGATGATATACCATTTCATAACCTTTTTACATCTTATCTAGGATCCTACTCATCCCTTTCATATTTCCTCCCCCCCCCCCTCTCTCGCTCTCTCTCTCTCTCTCGTCTTTTCTGTTATTTTATGTTTATTATATTGAATTGTACTTTATTGTAGATAATTTTTGTTAATTTTACATTTTTCTTCACTTTCAGCAATTATCTCTGGAACAATTTATAAAACCAGTGGTAAAAGAAACACTAAATAAGAGACCTGCTAATGAGAGAGAGAGTGCAACGGAAGAATATTCTCCATGTGCTGAAGAGATCAATCAATCATTGGGGCATACCCGGGGGGCACGTCGCCTCGCCCACCCTAAGACGCCACTCCCGGGGGTCACCACGCGCGAGTCCCCATGCAGGCTCCCTTCCCATACCAAGCAGCTCTCGACAGGAAACAGCAACTTGCCCCAGCCACGAGCCTTGTGGCCGCCCCCTTGGCCTCCTCCATGCCGGATTGTCTCTTACAGAGACAATCCGATTGGAAGGATCGGTTTCAGGGTCTGCTGAAGAGAGACATAGTGGTATTGAGGAGAGACAAAGTGGTACTAAGGAGAGACAAAGTGGTACTAAGGAGAGAGAAAGTGGTACTAAGGAGAGACAAAGTGGTACTAAGGAGAGACAAAGTGGTACTAAGGAGAGACAAAGTGGTACTAAGGAGAGACAAAGTGGTACTAAGGAGAGACAAAGTGGTACTAAAGGAGAGACAAAGTGGTACAAAGGAGAGACAAAGTGGTACTAAGGAGAGAAAAGTGGTACTAAGGAGAGAGAAGTGGTACTAAGGAGAGACAAAGTGGTACTGAGAAGGATTCTCCTTGTGATGAGGAAATGCAAAGTGGTACTGAGACAAATTCTCCTTGTGATGAGGAAATGCAAAGTGGTACTGAGCAGAGACAAAGTGGTACCGAGAAAGACTCTCCTTGGGCTGAGGAGAGACAAAGTGGTACCGAGAAAGATTCTCCTTGGGCTGAGGAAATGCAAAGTGATACTGAGGAGAGAGAAAGTGGTACTGAGAAAGATTCTCCTTGTGCTGAGGAAATGCAAAGTGGTACTGAGGAGAGACAAAGTGGTACTGAGAAAGATTCTCCTTGTGATGAGCAGAGACAAAGTGGTACTGAGAAAGATTCTCCTTGTGATGAGGAAATGCAAAGTGGTACTGAGGAGAGACAAAGTGGTACCGAGAAAGATTCTCCTAGGGCTGAGGAGAGACAAAGTGGTACTGAGAAAGATTCTCTTTGTGCTGAGGAGAGACAAAGTGGTACTGAGAAAGATTCTCCTAGGGCTGAGGAGAGACAAAGTGGTACCGAGAAAGATTCTCCTTGGGCTGAGGAGAGACAAAGTGGTACTGAGAAAGATTCTCTTTGTGCTGAGGAGAGACAAAGTGGTACTGAGAAAGATTCTCCTAGGGCTGAGCAGAGACAAAGTGGTACCGAGAAAGATTCTCCTTGTGCTGAGCAGAGACAAAGTGGTACCGAGAAAGATTCTCCTTGTGCTGAGCAGAGACAAAGTGGTACCGAGAAAGATTCTCCTTGTGCTGAGCAGAGACAAAGTGGTACGAGAAAGATTCTCCTTGTGCTGAGCAGAGACAAAGTGGTACCGAGAAAGATTCTCCTTGTGCTGAGCAGAGACAAAGTGGTACCGAGAAAGATTCTCCTTGTGCTGAGCAGAGACAAAGTGGTACCGAGAAAGATTCTCCTTGTGCTGAGCAGAGACAAAGTGGTACCGAGAAAGATTCTCCTTGTGCTGAGCAGAGACAAAGTGGTATCAGACCTTTGCCATACGTAATACCTAATTGTAAACTGTATGAATGCCGTGTTGTTTTAAGGAAGACAGATGCAAATTTAGGCTGCTTCACAGAACGACCTGAACGACCTCTTATAGACATAGTGAGATTAGAAAATTTGTCAAGACGACCTGTTGTACAAAATGTGACCCGATCTGAGCAATATAAAAGAGACTCCATAACACTGGAACATTTTCCAAGAAAACGGCCAATTGATAGTTGTAATTCTTCAGAAAGTCATGGTAATAAAGCATTTAAATCAAAGCATTTATCAAGAAATGAGCCACTGTATTGCAATACCGCATCTTCAGAGGAGCCTACGAAAGAAGTGCCGCCATCCAGACCTCCACGACTCAAATTAACTAGACTTCATGCAAGGAGAGCTATAATGAACCTATTAACGACAAGAAACATTTTAGGTCAAGTTTGCTCTACAGGTATTCTTTCCATTCCAGTAGGAAGTGAACATTATTCTAGGAGTGAAAGTGAGTCCTGTAATTGGGAGGTTGATCCACAACGGGTAATGGATACACCAAGGTATGAACATGCCTCAGGTGAACACAGAGAATTAAATGCCAGAGAAATGACTCCCTATACGTGCTTTGTTAGTCCAGAATTTCAAGACAAAGAGCTTCATGTCCATGGTCTGGACACACTGTTGATGCTGCTGTCTACAAACCTGTATCCTCCACCTGCCATCTTGGGAAACCTTTTGAACGATTTGGTTTTAGAGGTAGGAACATTGAACCTTCAAGGTTTTCATAACTTTTACTAGTACTATTAATCTAAACTATTAATTAAACATCTTTGCAGATTACTTCACTTGAGTCTCACCTAAAATCTTGAGTCTGTCTATACAGATATCACTGTTAGTTTTGAGTCTATTGTAGGTCAGCCCATGGCACCTGATAGCAGCTTGCTTGATTTATGTCTTGTGCAACCTGTAAAGTCACTTTCTGTCTTGTCCCTTCCTTAGGATCTCATGTCTTCTTTATTATGGGTTGGTGAACACTTTCACTTCATATTATGTAATGTGCTTCATCGTATTATTCTTATTCTTTCCACAGCCAATCCAATACAATCTGCCTGCTTTCATCACCTCATTGAGACATTCCGTCTTAACATTGCCTGTCAGTTCCTTAGTTGTTTGATCATCTCACAGTTGTAGTACGTATTCATATTCCAATCTCTTGACATCATCTTTAGCATTTCAAGTTTTGCTGGGACTTATCACACATGAAACATGCAGTTCACCTACAGTACTCGTCAAAAGTATGCTGGCGCCCTGCTCCCGCCCCCGCACAACAAACAATACATAAGGAAATTTATAGAAAATAATGTATTATAATTACCTTTTAATACTTGGTTGGGTGGCCTTTTCTCTTCTTCACGGCTTGGAGACGTCGGGGTAGTGAAAGAGCTAGGTTTCTTAGGTGTTCAGGTGAGATGTTTGCCCAGGACTCATGGATGGCCTTTTCGAGCTGGGGTATGGAGCTGACGTCTTTCCCCTGCAGATCCTTCTTGACCATGTGCCAAAGGTTCTCAATTGGGTTGAGGTCCGGGCTGTTACCTGGCCAATCCTTTATGAAGGGTACCATGCAGTCATCAAGCCACTAAGTGACAGATTTGGCAGTGTGAGCAGGAGCACCGTCCTGTTGAAACACACTGGCACGTGTGAGCTCGAAAGAATCTGGCAAATTTTCACAAAGCAGCTCCAGGTAAACAGCTTGATTCACTTTAAGGTTTTTAGGAAGCACAACAAGCTTGCCTAAACCTCTGCCAGAGAAACAACCCCACACCATAAGTGAATCTGGGTCTTTTACGGTGCTATCCACATACCGTGAGTCGAGGGGGTCACTGCCTGGGCGACGGTACACTCGAGCTCCTCGGTTACATGTCACAGTAAATGTTGCCATATCAGACCACAACACTGACAACCAGTCATCATCAGTCTAAGCAAGATATCTCTTGGTGAGGGTGACCCAGCAAGCTCTCTGCACGCATGTAAGACGTGGCTTCTTCAGTGGCTTGTGGCTAGTATAACCCAACTCGTGCACTCGGCGAGATACGGTACGCACAGACACTGCACCAAACACTTCAGGGTTGTTTTCCTTCAATACCCTTGCTGTAACCCGAGGGGTACTCTCCAACGAACGTTTTAAAACGTTCACAGACCTTTGATAAATCTTCCTGGGACGACCAGGCCGAAGTTTCTGTGATGGCGTTTCACCGCTGTTTTCATCTCTGAAACGCGCCAAGTACTTCCTCACTGTTGCCTTACCCACACACAACAACTCACTTATTTCTTTCATTTGGTGGCCTGCATCCCTTAAACCAATGATCTGAGCAATGGTTTCTTTGCTTAGTTCCTTGGTAGGTGCCATAATAAAAATATAATACCACAATCACCACTGATAGGTGCAAAACACAAGGCAGGGTCACGACTCATGGTATGTGGAGAGCACCGTAAAAGACCCAGATTCACTTATGGTGTGGGGTTGTTTCTCTGGCAGAGGTTTAGGCAAGCTTGTTGTGCTTCCTAAAAAACCTTAAAGTGAATCAAGCTGTTTACCTGGAGCTGCTTTGTAAACATTTGCCAGATTCTTTCGGGCTCACACGTGCCAGTGTGTTTCAACAGGACGGTGCTCCTGCTCACACTGCCAAATCTGTCACTCAATGGCTTGATGACTGCATGGTACCCTTCATAAAGGATTGGCCAGGTAACAGCCCGGACCTCAATCCAATTGAGAACCTTTGACACATGGTCAAGAAGGATCTGCAGGGGAAAGACGTCAGCTCCATACCCAAGCTCGAAAAGGCCATCCATGAGTCCTGGGCAAACATCTCACCTGAACACCTAAGAAACCTAGCTCTTGCACTACCCCGACGTCTCCAAGCCGTGAAGAAGAGAAAAGGCCACCCAACCAAGTATTAAAAGGTAATTATAATACATTATTTTCTATAAATTTCCTTATGTATTGTTTGTTGTGCGGGGGCGGGAGCAGGGCGCCGCATACTTTTGACGAGTACTGTATATTCATGGAAAGCCCGTCTATTGTGAGAAAGTGAATCAACACTTACAACATTCACACACACACTTACAGCTCTAGAACCAATCATATCCCAGAATTAGTAGAATATGTCAAGTTGGAAATGACATTTCTAATATCAGTACTCTCAACTCTTGACCTAATTATCTGGTTTCCATTGTATACACCGTAAGGAAAGTCTTCGGGTACTCATTACTAAGACTGCTCATTACAGCACTGCACCTTTAATACACCCATTTACTACACATCTCTCCTTAAACTTCTGCAACATTTGCAGTCTTAGATCTAACTTTCTCTCTGTTGAACATCATCTCTCCTCATCTAAACCTCATGTTCTTTTCTTCACCGAAACCCAGTTGTCTGTGAGCACTGACAGCAGTCCCTTTTCCGTCTCCTCTTACTGTCTCTATTCTCATTTTCAATCCAAAGTTGGCTGTTGCGTATATGTGCGCAATGACATCACTTGCTCTCGTGCCCACGGTCTTGAATCTTCCGAACTTTCTACCATCTGACTTCTACTTCAATGTCACTCTCTTACTAAATTTATCTGTGCTGTATATCTCTCACCTAACTCCTCAGACTATGTAAAATCTTCAACTATTTAACATCAAAAGTGGAGCACATCTCATCTCATTTTCCTTTTGCAGAAATTTTCTTTCTTGGGGATTTCAATGTTCACCACCAGCATTGGCTATCATCTTCTTTCACTGACCAACCTGGTGAACAAGCCTACAACTTTTCTATCCTCCAAGACCTAGAGCAGCTGGTGCAGCACCCTACCCGTATTCCTGACCGCCTTGGAGACATGCCCAACATTCTTGATCTTTTCCTAACTACTAACCCTTCTGCTTACTCTGTGAAACTATTCTCTCCGTTGGGTTCCTCCGATCACAATCTTATTTCTGTAACCTGTCCTATCGCTCCGGTGCCACCTTGGGACCCACCTAAGCGGATCTTGCTTCTAGCATTTCAAATAAGCTAAGCGGGAGGACCTAAGGCAGTACTACTCTGATTTTCCATGGAATGATTACTGCTTCCATGTCAGAGACCCATCTCTTTGTGCAAAGCGCATAACTGAGGTCATAGTCTCTGGCATGGAGGCGTACATTCCACACACTTTCTCTAATCCTAAAGCTCGTCAACCTTGGTTTAACTCTACTTGTTCTCATGCTGTCCAAGATAGAGAGGTGGCTCACAGACGGTACCGTAAGCATCCATCTCCTGAAACTCATGCCCTTTATAGTTCTGCCCGTAATCATGCCAAATCTTTACTTCAACCAAAGACCACTATATACTGGACTTGCTACTCATTTTGGGCTATTTCCAGTGGAGGCCAGTTTTGCGATTCCTGACATTTTTGAACATCACTCCCATTTCCCTTCCTATGGTTTATCAGTATAAATGATATACTGTTATCTTCGTAAATGTCTGTTCTATAATATTATCAAATAAAAAACTGTAAAATACACTAAAGAAATTACATTATGAGAGAGTGAAGAAATATGGATGAACTTAATATTCACTTAAACTCTTCGCCATTTAATATTTTGCGAGAAAACATTTTACATGAAACATATCAATAGAAGCGGAATTGTATTAGCTTTCCATTGATATATCTCATTTTCTCATAAATTAATTAGAACCATACATTAATTAGCGTTAACTAAATAAATAACCTCATCAAGCGGGAAAATTACCCGATTGATGATGTTATTTATTTAGTTAACGCTAATTTATGCATGGTTCTAATTCATTTATCAGAAAACAAAAAATATCAATGGAAAGCTAATAAAATTCCGCTTCTATTGATATGTTGCATGTAAAAAGTTTACACGCAAAATATTAAATGGCGAAGAGTTTAAGTGAATATTAAGTTCATACATATTTCTTCAGAGTTTCATAATGGTATTTCTTTAGTGTATTTTACAATTTTATATTTGATAATATTATAGAACAATCATTTACGAAGATAACAGTGTATCATTTATACTGATAAACCATAGTCTACTGTATTCATGGAACACTTTTTTACTTGCCGATCCGATTGATGATGCTATTTTTTTTAGTTAACGCTAATTTATGTATGGTTCTAATTTATTTATGAGAAAACGAAATATATCAATGGAAAGGTAATGAAAATCCGCTTCTATTGATATGTTTCATCTAAAATGTTTTCTTGCAAAATATTAAATGGCCAAGAGTTTAAGTGAATATTAAATTCATGCACATTTCTTCACTCATAATGTCATTTCATTAGTGTATTTTACTGTTTTTTATTTGATAATATTATAGAACAAACATTTGCCAAGATAACAGTATATAATTTATACTGATAAACCACAGGAAGGGAAATGCGGGTGATGTTAAAAAATGTCAGGAAACGCAAAACTGGCCTCCACTGGTCATGGGCGGGTTGGCGCGGGGCACGAGTAGCAAGTCCAGTATAGAGTAGTCTTTGCTTCAACTTACCAAAAACTCCTTAATTCATAGAAAATGTCAAAATCTTTCTGAATCTAATTCCTCTCGTGACTTCTGGCATTAGCTAATAACATCTCTAACAATTTTTCTTCTTCATCTTTCCCTACTATGCTTCACCCAGATGGCTCCACAGCTGTCTCATCTATTTCTAAAGCTGAACTCTTCGCTCAAACCTTTGCTCAAAATTCCATTCTGGTTGATGAAGGGCTTGTTCCTCTTTCTCCTCCACCCTCTGACTATATTATGCCTGTTATTAAGATCCTTCGTAATGATGTTTTCTTTGCCCTTTCTGGCCTAGATCCTCAGTAGGCTTACGGTCCTGATGGAGTCCCTCCTATTGTTCTCAAAAACTGCTTTTGTGCTTGCATCCTGCCTGGTCAAACTTTTATGTCGTTGTCTATCTACTTCCACCTTTCCTTCTTGCTAGAAGTTTGCTCACATCCAACCTGTTTCCAAGAAGGGTGACCGTTCTAATCCTTCAAACTACCGTCCTATAGCTTTGACTTCCTGCCTTTCTAAAGCTTTTGAATCTAAACTTAATAAGGAGATTCTTAAGCATCTATCTGCTCACAATCTTCTATCTGATCGTCAGTACGGTTTCTGTAAAGGACAATCTACTGGCGATCTTCTAGCTTTCCTAACTGAATCTTGGTCATCCTCCTTTAGGGGTTTCGATGAAACTTTTGCTGTTGCCCTTGACAAATCAAAAGCTTTTGATAGAGTCTGGCACAAATCTTTAATTTCCAAACTACCCTCATTTTGTTTCTATCCTTCTCTCTGTACCTTCATCTTAAGTTTCCTTTCAAACCGTTCTATTGCAACTACTGTAGACGGACATTGTTCTTCTCCTAAATCTATCAATAGTGGTATTCCCCAGGGTTCTGTCCTATCACCCACTCTCTTTCTATTATTCATTAATGATCTTCTAATCTAACTCAAAAGCCCTATCCACTCCTACGCTGATGATTCTACCCTGCATTTTTCAACGTCGTTTATTAGACGTCCAACTCAACAGGAACTAAGTGATTCATGGAGAGATGCCACCAAGCGCCTAATTTCTGATCTTTCTATAATTTCTGATTCGGGCAAAGCAAACCTTGTTTTGTTCAATGCCTCAAAAACCCAATTTCTTCACCTATCTACTCAACAATACCTACCAGATAACTATCCCCTCTTCTTCAATGACACTCAACTGTCTCCTTCTTCTACAATGAACATTCTAGGACTATCCTTTACTAAAAATCTGAACTGGAAATTTCACATCTCATCTCATGCTAAAACAGCTTCTAAGAAGTTAGGTGTCCTGTGGCATCTGTGTCCATTTTTGTCTCCCTCCCAATTGCTTGCTCTCTACAGGGGCCTTATCCGCCCATGTATGGAGTATGTCTCACATGTTTGGGGAGGATCCACTCATACAGCTCTCCTAAACAGGGTTGAATCAAAAGCTTTTCGTCTCATCCCTCCTCTCCTCTGACTGACTGTCTTCAATCTTTAAATCACCGCCGCAATGTTGCTTCTCTTGCTCTCTTCTACCGTTATTTTCATGCTCACTGCTCTTCTGAACTTGCTAATGCATGTCTCCCCCCTCCGCGGCCTCGCTGCACAAGACTTTCTACTCATTCTCATCCCTATTCTGTCCATCTTCCTAATGGAAGAGTTAATCAGTATCTTTACTCTTTCATCCCTTTCACTGGTAAACTCTGGAACTTTCTTCCTGCTTCTATTTTTCCACCTTCCTACGACTTAAATTTGTTCAAGAGAGGAGTGACAAGACACTCCCGAACTAAATTGACCCAATTCTTTATTCTCTTACTTTATAGGGACTGGCAACTAAGCGAGCTTTGTGTTACCTATTTTTTGTGCGTGTGTGCCCTTGGCCAGTCCTTTGTGATGTAAAAAATACATTATGCATATTTAATTGCCACCCACACCCCTCTTGCACACTGCAAATGGCCAAACACCGTGTTTTGGCTCTGGTTTTCTTGCCACACTGTCAGCACGCTTACTTACAGTACAATATTATCTCTAGTAATTCATCTCTTCCCATCAAGTAACATTAATCTGCTATCTTATATCTATTTTTTGTTTCATATCTGGACAAAGATCATTATCCCTCTTTTGTAATATATTATATATGCATGTGAAGTGGGAGCAGGGGGGGAGAGAGAGAGAGAGAGAGAGAGAGAGAGAGAGAGAGAGAGAGAGAGAGAGAGAGAGAGAGATTATAGGATACATTATGAATGAGGATACCCCAAAAATCATATTGTTAACTTGCATTCAAATATTTTGAAAATACCACACATTGAGATTTTATTTAATTTTTTAAATTTCAACAGACTCCATTCAGAATAGTCCACTCGAGAGCCCTGGGAGTGGCATACAGAGCTCTGAGCCTTCATTCTCCTGTTACTACGAAGATGCGGGATTACTACATGCATGTATTTGAGAGTGCCATGCAGGTAAGACTTTGCCATGCAAGTATATGCAGACTACCTTACATGTGTATATACAGCGGTTCCAGCATTTACATGTTTCATTCGGCTGGAATAGACGAACCATGTAAATGAAAACCAAACAAAGGGTACAGGTTGAAGTTCCCAAACTCGGCATCCCAAGACTCGGCAACACCCAAAACTCGGCTATGGTTCCGGATTTTCCAAAACACGGCAGAACACCCAAAACACGGCGCGTAGTTGCCGGGTCGGCCGCTAGGTGCCACACTAGGCCGCTTGGTTTCTCCCGCCGATTTGTTTGTTGTTATTGTTCAGTGGTGTTGTGACTGTAGAGTTGTGTACACTGTTATTTTGTGTACTTCTACAGGTCTGTTATTGGTATTATGGCTCCCAAACCATTTTTTTCCCCTTAATATATCTACGTTCTAAAAGTCGGAAAATTCCATTACTCGGCTCGGCGCTGGTCCCGAGGTTGCCGAGTTTGGGAACTTCAACCTGTATCATAAGACCTATTATGATATGGCTAATTAAGGAGAAGTAATTTTAATTTCATAGAGTCCATATTTATCCCTTTTCACACCATCTTGTTAGAGTGATGCTGCATCAAGAAAGTAACAAAATGTTGAAACATAAAAAGAGGTCCCTTGTGATTCTTTGTTTGATCATGTACAGTAGAATATCCTGGAGTTGGGATTCCGAGCCCCCACTCTTGTCCTTTATACGTGTACAAGTACATAGTTGCCTCTAATGACCTGGAGTAAATATTTATCTTTATCCTGAAATTTCCCATGTCTCAGGGACGATGGTACAATGATTTTAGAAATTTTCTTTTTGTAGCCTGAAACTTCTGGGAACTACATTGCGTGGAAGTTCATACGACGGGTTATCCGGTGTGCCTCAAGTAAAGATGGTGATAAGGAGGCCCCTCCCAGCCAAAACAAGAAAGAACAAGAGAGCTGCGATAAAGCTACAATAGCACTTCATCTTCTTGAGTTCATTATCCTCCTATGCACAGAAGACACAAAAGATGCAGCATATGGGTGAGTTACACTTCCATTTCCACCATTTTGTTGTTATAAATTAAAGAGAAAGAAGACTGTATGCTTATCCAAAGACTACTGTATACTGGACTTGTAACTGGCGCTCCGCCCCAACCCACCCATGACTTGTGGAGGCTGATCGGCAAGGTAAAAAAGCATTTCGAACATCACTCCCATTTCCCTTTCTATGGCTTATCAGTATAAATGATATACTATTATCTTTGTAAATGTTTGTTCTATAATATTATCAAATAAAAAACAGTAAATCACACTAAAAAAATGCCATTATGAGACTGAAGAAATATGCTTTCACGTAAACTCTTCGCCATTTATTATTTTGCGAGAAAAACTTTTAACATGGAGCATATCAATTGAAGCAAAATTTTAAATTTAGCTTTCCATTGATCTATTTCAATGGATACCCCCCCCCCACCCACCCACCCACCCACCCACCCCCCCCACCCACCCACCCACCCACCCACCCACCCACCCACCCACCCACCCACCCACCCACCCACCCACCCACCCACCCACCCCCCCACCCACCCACCCCACCCACCCACCCAACCCACCCACCCACCCACCCACTCACCCACCACCCACCCACTCACCCACCCACCCCCACCACCCACCCACCCACCCACCCCCAACCCACCCACCCAACCCACCCACCACCCACCACCCACCCCCCCCCACCCCACCCACCCACACACACACACAAAACACACACACACACACACACACACACACACACACACACAGAGAGGAAGATACAATTAGGGAAAAGCAGACTTTGAGGATTAAGAACATTCTTGGGAGAGACAGACTGGAGTAATTTCCATGCAGCAACGAGTCCCCAGAAAAAATGGAAGAGTTCATCCGAATTTACACCGAGGAAAAATAGTTTGTTCCAAGGATAGTTATCAGAGAAAGAAAAAAAATGAAGGGTTTTTAACAGAAAATGTGAATTAGCAAGACTAGAAAGAGAAAAAACATGGAATAGTTGGAGGAAAAAAGGAGGTATCAACCTTTGGGAGAAGTACAAAACAACTAGAAATGAATATGCAAGAATCCGAAGAGAAGAAGAAAGTAACTATGAGAGAAATATAATAGAAAAATGTAAGAAGAACCGAAATTTTCTATAGATATATAAATGGAAAAAAAGAAAAACAAGGAAGGAATAGATAAGCTGAAGGTAGAAGGCAAAAGTGTACGAAGATGCATTACAACAGGCTGAGATGATGAATAAGTGCTTACAGACTGTATTTACAAGAGAAAGTGAATTTAAAACGAAAAATATAATAGCAAAAGAAAATATAATGGAAGACATAAAAGTAGACGTAATAGAAGTAAAAAGGTTAATGGAAATTCAAGATGTGAGAAAAGCCCAGATGGAGCCCAGATGCGGGTCCAGATGGAGTGTCGAACTGGATAATGAAAGAGTGCAGTAACCAACTAGCAGGAAAGTTACATAGTGTAATTGAGAGTTTACTTAAGGAGAGCAGAGTCCCGCTTTATTGGAAAAGAGCAAATATTGTGCCAATTCACAAAGGAGGTGACAAAGAAGAACCACTAAATTACAGGCCAGTATCATTTAAAAAGGGTAGTGGCAAAAATGTGTGAAAAAATTGTGAAGGACAGATGGTTGAAATATTTGGAAGAGACAAACACACTTGCAGGTAGCCAGTTTGGATTTAGAGGGGGAATGTCATGTACAACAAATTTATTGAGCTTTTACTCGAGAGTGATCGATGTGACACAGAAAGAGAGGGGTGGGTCGATTGCATTTACTTGGACCTAAAGAAGGCATTTGACAAGGTTACCTCATAAGAGGGCTGCTCTGGAAGCTAGAACATGTAGGAGGATTGAAGGGTGGTTTTGCTGAAGTGATGAAGACTTTTTTAGCAACCAGAGAGATGAGAACAGTAATAAAAGATCAAAAGTCAGAATGGTGCAGTGTGATAAGTGGAGTTCCTCAAGGATCAGTATTGGCCCAGTGGGTGTTCTTGGTCTATGTAAATGATATGACAGAGGGAGTGAAACCCGGGTTTTATGAGTTTATTCGCTGATTATGCTAAATTACTAAGAAAAGTAGAAAGTAAAGAGGACTGTGAGGATTTACAAAAGGATCTAGATAAGATTTTCAGATGGAGTCAAATATGGGAAATGGAGTTTAATGCCAAAAAGTGTAAAGTGATGGAAGTGGGCAGTAGCAAAAAGAGACAGAGAGGAAAGTATTCGATGGGAAACGAATGGATAATCAAAACAAAGGTCAAAAAAGATCTGGGAGTATGGATTATGGATAATTTGTCACCAGAGAAGCATATAAACAAGATCACAGGAGATACATATCAGTTGCTGAGGAATATAAGAATGGCATTCAAATATCAGGATCAAGAAATTGATAACATCTCTGATTCGACCAAGGTTGGAATATGCGGCAGTGATTTGGTCACCACATAAAAAGAAGGATATAAGGAAGATTGAGAGAATACAAAGAGCAGCCACAAAAATGGCTCCAAGCCTGAGAGATTTAACATGAAGAAAGACTTTCAAGACTGAAACTCCCAACACTTGAGAAAAGAAGAAAAAGGGGAGATTTTATAGCAATGTATAGAGCATCAATGGGTCTTGAAGAAATTGATAGAAATGATCTGTTTGTGTGGGACGATAGAAGTGCAAGAGGTCATGAGAAGAAATTGAAAAGGACAACATGCAAGAGGGATATAAAAAAATACAGCTTCCCGTATAGAAGCATAGAAGCCTGGAACAACCTTGATGCAAAAGTGATTAATGCAAGAAGTATTCAGGACTTCAAAGGCAGGCTGGATAATAGTAGATTTGGAGACGGGACAGTACGAGCATAGCTCTTTTCCTGTATGTTACAACTAGGTAAATACACACACACACACACACACACACACACACACCCACCCACCCACCCACCCACCCACCCACCCACCCACCCACCCACCCACCCACCCACCCACCCACCCACCCACCCACCCACCCACCCACCCACCCACCCACCCACCCACCCACCCACCCACCCACCCACCCACCCAGCACGCACGCACGCACGCACGCACGCACGCACGCACGCACGCACGCACGCACGCACGCACGCACGCACGCACGCACGCACGCACGCGTGCGTGCGTTGCGTGTGTGTGTGTGTGTGTGTGTATTTACCTAGTTGTATTTACCTAGTTGTAACATACAGGAAAAGAGCTATGCTCGTACTGTCCCGTCTCCAAATCTGTGTGTGTGTGTGTGTGTGTGTGTGTGTGTGTGTGTGTTGTGTGTGTGTGTGTGTGTTGGGGTGTGTGTGTGTGTGTGTGTATTTACCTAGTTGTATTTACCTAGTTGTAACATACAGGAAAAGAGCTATGCTCGTACTGTCCCGTCTCCAAATCTGTGTGTGTGTGTGTGTGTGTGTGTCACACACACACACACACACACACACACACACACACACACACAGAGCTGTCTGTCAGCTGTGTGTACATACGCGCTTTGGAAGGCTCGTACACAACTGGCTATGGTGACTGGCTGCTGTGACCAAACAAGGACGCAGAGGACCCCAAAAGACCTTGAGTACCTACAGGTGAGAGCTGTGCAGTTAAATAGTCTCGTCTCCAAATGATTAGCCTAAAAAGTGAAAAAAATTGGAAGTAAAAAAAGTAAACAAAGATGGAGGATTCCGCCAAGATGCCTTTTGATGGCTTTGATACCAAAGAAAAAGACATATTAGGGCTGAAAATGAACCAGAGAAGAGTCATAATGCTAGAAAATGTAGTACACGAAATGATGGATAAACTAGAGAAGATGGAAAAGAAAGTGTTCGTACTGGAAAAATAGAATACTATTCTGAAAAATAGAGTGGATGAACTAAATTGTAAAGAAGACGACGAAAAGGTAGTGAAAATGCATGCCGAAATTAATGCAGTACATAAGAAATTGAAAATGACACAAGAGGAAATTAAAGATGAGAGAAAGACATGGAAGATAGAACAAGAAAAAGACCAAGAAAGCTTGCGCCAAATAATTGAAGATCAAGAAAATGAAAAGAAAAATCTGACCCAAGAAGTAGTCAAAGTGATCAAACAAAAGGAAAATTTAGTAAGAGATACGGTGGACAAAAAGAAATGTGTCATCATTTTTTGGTCTCAAAGAAAAAGTGCTGCCCAAGAAAAACATAAGAGAAGAAGAAGAAAAGAAAGTGACAAAAGAAATATTTAAAGTAGTAGAAGAAAATACGGAGATAGAAGAAGAAATAGAAGAGATACATAGGTGAGGCAAATATGAGGAGGGAGGGGCCGCCCCTTAAAAGTTAAGTTTAGGTCACAAGCTACAGCACTAGATATATTGTCTAAAGGCGCGGTCAGACGGACAATTTTTCTGGCAATATTACACCCGGCAATGCAAACGCGGCCCAAACTCTGATATAATTGCGAGTTCTAATGACAATTTCTGAAGACCAACGTGTCGGTCTTTCCGCAAGACATATTGCTGCAATATTCCCACCACCAACGCATATTATTTGACATTTATTTTTAATGCACGCTCTAATTCAATATACAGAAGCTGAAATACATAGCTACATAGTGGCAAGAACCGATTACAAGACGAATTGTGAAGCCCTGTACACTCTTGTACGTGTTTTTAAGCAATTTGAAGGATACAAAACACCAAGAAAAATTTAAATGAGTTATGGCTGGTATACATTTTCCTTGTTGATGGTCTATTAATAACTAAAAAATTTAGGGGATACCAACTTATTATTGATCACTTTGATGTTGACTTGAATGTTTTATGTCTGACGCACTTGCCATACACAAGAATCCATTTCAATCATTCACCACCCTATTTGTGAACCAGTTTCTCCCTATTTCTCCCTATTTTTCCAAAGACGCTTTTGCAGATACATCTTGAGAAGCCAAAATTGCCATTCAAATTATTGCTACCTATGAAAATCCGTGTGACCAAAACACGGCAAGGTGTTGCCTTTGCTGAATAATTGCAGCCTGAATATTGACGGAAAAATTGCTCATGTGACCGCGGCTTAAGGCAGTGTTTCTCAACCTTCCAAGCTTTGTGGACCCCTTACATCCACTAATAGTATATTCATGGGACCCCGTGGTACGGGATTAGATAGGATTTAGTCATTTTACATTTGTATGTAAGAATGGTTAATAAAAGGTTTTCTTTTCACAGGAAGTGGTGTTTATTATTATCAGATTGTTTAAATTGTACAAACATGATACAAAAATAAAAGAAAAAAAAAAACCCAATGTATATTTACGAAATGGAAAATAAAAATTAAACTTCACTTTTAAGAAAACAGAATAATTAGGCTTTCAAAATGGTAAACTCTTATTTAGCGACTCTGAAAAATTAAGTTACAAATATCATGGTCCATAGATAATGCATGGTCATATAAAAAACTTCCCACATAAAATTTTGTTTATGATCAATTAACTTTTTCTTTATCTGCAAATGATGTTTATGTTTCACTTAATGTGATACTTGCTGCTGACTGCTAGCAATGAGGTTATCAATGCGTGGGCGTATTCTTGATAAACTGACACGCATGTCATCTTCGATCCTTAATCTTGACCAAAGACTACTCTATACAAAGACTACTCTATACTGGACTTGCTACTCGTGCCCCGCGCCAACCCGCCCATGACCAGTGGAGGCCAGTTTTGCGATTCCTGACATTTTCGAACATCACCCCCATTTCCCTTCTTGTGGTTTATCAGTATAAATGATATACTGTTATCTTCGTAAATGTTTGTTCTATAATATTATCAAATAAAAAACGGTAAAATACACTAAAGAAATGCCATTATAAGAGAGTGAAGAAATATGCATGAACATTCACTTGAACTCTTCGCCATTTAATATTTTGCGAGAAAACTTTTTCGATGAAACATATCAATAGAAGCGGATTTTCATTACCTTGCCATTGATATATTTCGTTTTCTGATAAATAAATTTCTACCATGCATAAATTAGCATTAACTAAAAAAATAACATCATCAATCGGATTGGCAAGTATAAAAGTGTTCCATGAATACAGTAGACTGGTTTATCAGTATAAATGATACACTGTTATCTTTGTAAATGTTTGTTCTATAATATTATCAAATAAAAACTAAAATACATTAAAGAAATGCCATTATGAGACTGAAGAAATATGCATGCACTTAATATTCACTTAAACTCTTCGCCATTTAATATTTTGCGTGAAAACATTTTACATGCAACATATCAATAGAAGCGGAATGTTATTAGCTTTCCATTGATATATTTCGTTTTCTGATAAATGAATTAGAACCATGCATAAATTAGCGTTAACTAAATAAATAACATCATCAATCGGGTAATTTTCCCGCTTAATGAGGCTATTTATTTAGTTAATGCTAATTTATCTATGGTTCTAATTAATTTATCAGAAAACCAAATATACCAATAGAAAGCTAATAAAATTCCGCTTTTATTGATATGTTTCATGTAAAATGTTTTCTTGCAAAATATTAAATGGCGAAGAGTTTAAGTGAATATTAAGTTCATGCATATTTCTTCACTCTCTCATAATGGCATTTCTTTAGTGTATTTTACAGTTTTTTTATTTGATAATATTATAGAACAAATATTTACGAAGATAACGTATTTCATTTATACTGATAAACCATAGGAAGGGAAATGGGAGTGATGTTAAAAAATGTCAGGAATCGCAAAACTGGCCTCCACTGGAAATAGCCCAAAATGAGTAGCAAGTCCAGTATAGAGTAGTCTTTATAGAGTAGTCTTTGTCTTGACCTATATTTAGTTTTCAGTGCTGTCATGGCTGAAAAGCTTGACTCACATAGGTAGGTGGTGGTGAAAGGTAAACACGTTCATAGCTGCTCCATGAAAAATCAGGAAGTCACGAAAACATTGAGCCCAGAAGGTTTCTAGTGGCACTGCACTGAATCGAGTCTTCATGGTACCATCAGATGATAGGTCAATGAGCTCCTCTAATAATTTTGACTGTGAGGCTTCTGGGAGCTTCATCTCAATATTCTCAATGAAGGGGTTTTCTATCCACTGGTAAGAAGCAGCCTGCTCCTCAGTTAGCTCAGGGAAATAGCTGTTGAATTTCTCCAACAACTTTGACAGGTATAATGTTACCTGTGCTTTGACTACATTTAAACTAATGCCTCTGTCTTGAATGAATGCATGCATATTTTCAAACATATCAGTGATTCCTGACGAGGTACGAGCACGCCACAACTTGAGCTTTCTTTTGAAAGCCTCAACTTTTTGGTACTGAGAAATGTTGTTTGTGTTTGCACCTTGCATTGCTTTGTTCAGCTTATTTACTTCGCTGAATATGTCTGCCAGGTAGCTCAGCTGAAGAAGCCATTTATCATCATTAAAGAAATCTGCAAGCTGAGGCTTCTTCTCTGAGAGGAATGTACACAGCTCCTCCCTTAGGCTGAATAAGCGTGTGAGCATCCGCCCGCGGGACAACCATCTCACCTCTGTATGCATAAGTAGAGATATATAGTCTGCACCTACTTCCTCACAGAGTGCAGCAAACAGTCTGGAATTTGTGGCCCTTGCTCTAACGAAGTTTACAATTTCTACAGCAGTGTTCATAACTGCGTGAAGCCCAGGCTCCAAGTCTTTAGCAGCGAGCATTTCTCTGTGCAAAAAACAGTGAGTTGCAATGGCACGGGGAGCAACTTCTAATATTCTGGTCACGACTCCTTTATGCCTACCAGTCATGGCTGCGGCGCCATCACTACATATTCCGATGCAATTAGTCCAACTGATTCCATTATCCTTCATAAAGTCATCCAGAGTTTGAAACACGTCCATTCCTGTAGTTGTTGTTCTCATCTCTTTGCAAAACAAAAATTCCTCTCGTAATTCATTCTCCCACATATAGCACACAAACGCCAGTAGATGTGACATTTTGGACACATATGTTGATTCATCCAGCTGGATGGCAAAGTCATTGTTACGCCGTTACGGAGACGTGCAGTGCATTGTTCTAGTATGTCTTCAGACATGGATGAGATGCGGCGTTTCAGTGTCATTTGATATTGGAATTTTTGTTAATGCCTTAGCTTTTTCATCCCCTTGCATTTCCCTGACAATTTCAATTGCACAAGGCATGATCAATTTTTCCCCAACGGTGTGAGGCATTTTCTGTTGGCAAATTTTCATGATGATCTTGATCTTGATCTTGATCTTGATTTGGGAGTCACCCAGCAGATGCTGTCAGTGAAGCCTTTGGTCCGGCGTTCTCCCACACACGTAATCTGTTGGGAGAGAAGCAAAAGGGGGAAGCAAAACTAGGGATTTCTTTTTCCCCTCCTTCCTCTCTCTGCATCACATTCATACGGGGTCCCCCATCACTGAAGGGCCCCCTGCCTCTCATGCTCTCTCCTACGTGCTCTCCAAGAATTCTCCAAAAATTCTTTTACACTCTCAATCACATGACTGTCACTCCTCCACTCAGCACACAACCCCAGCAGGTACTCCATCTCCACTCTCCTGTCTCTCATCTCTCGCCATTCTTCCACTCCGACCTCTCCTACCACTATCTCCAACATCTTTGTTCTAGCATACTCATACCGTTCACATTCCAGCATCAAGTGCTCCACGGTTTCATCCACTCCTGTCACACACATCACACATGTTAATATAGCGAGTGTGTTAGCACGTTCATATGTTTATGCGCGCCCGCCGCGGCGGGAACCAATGGGAGACCGCCATATCATCAGACGTCTCATGATGTCATCACTGGTGATCACGTGACAAGTTGACCACGTGGAGTCACAAGAGGGAAGAGGCAGTCAGTCCCCAGCGCGCGGTGAGTGCAGTAGTGTCCAGGATTATTAACAACACATACCTTGCTGCCACCATTCTTCCATCTGTACATACGACTATTTACCTCCAGCGACTTTGTCCTGGCTCTGAAGAGTAAATCCCCTCCATTCAGCATCTCTTGTAGCTCATTTTGGTTTTCACTAAGGATCACCACATCATCTGCATACATCAGTACACTCAACACTTCATCTCCAATTTTCACACCCAGACCTGTACGCTTCACTCTCACTGCCATTTCCTCAACATATAATCCAAAAAGTAGAGGAGAAAGGACACAGCCCTGTCTTACTCCTCTCTTACTATTCACCCATCCAGTCTCGAGGTCACCCATGCTGAACTTGGCCTGTGTGTTCTCATACATACTGCTTATTATTTTAACAACCTTCTCACTGATGCCGATCGTCTCCAATACCTTACATAGCATTCTCCTATCCACTCTGTCATACGCTTTCTCAATATCTAGAAAGGCTAGATATTTCTTTCTTCCCTCCTTCCTTGTTCTCTCAATCACTTCATTCATTACAAACATATTGTCCTCACCTCTTCTGTCTTTTCTGAATCCATTCTGCTCTTCACCCATCACCTTATTTCTTTCCACAACTTCACCTAGTCTTTCATTCAGTACACCACAGAAAATCTTACATACCGTGTCACACACCGCTATTGGCCTGTAATTTTTTATCTCCTTCCTACTCTTGTGTCCTCCCTTATGTATGAGGGTCACTCTACTGTCATTCCAGGCACCAGGCACCCTTTCCTCTCTCCATATATGTCCAAACAACTCATGCATTCCCTCAATTACTCCCTCACCTCCCTCTCTATTAATTCATTCGGGATACCGTCCATTCCAGGGGCCTTTCCATTTTTCAGTTTTCTTACATACCTTCAATCTCATCCATTCTAATTTCTTCATCCATCATTTCCTCTATTTTCTCCCTAAGGTGACGTTCCCTAAGTCACTATCAGGCTCATTCACACCTCCAATATCTTCCAGAAGTCTTCTACAGCTCTAACATTTCCTTTTTCTCCCTTAGTGACCTGCCATTCACCACTAGTTCTTCTACATTTCCTGTATGCTTACTCTCTTCTCCTCTCAAGAACTTATACCATTCCCTACCTCCTTCCTCACCTTTTTCCCTAAGTTCTCTGATCACTTTTCTCTCTTCATCAACTCTTGCCTCCTCACCAAGCATTTCACCTCCTTTTGCTTACTCTTATACTCTTCCCATGCCCTTTCATACTCTATTCTTTCAGCTTCACTGTTTGACCTATTCTTTCTCTAACTCATTCTTCTCGATCTTAAACTTCTTTTCGGCTAAATTCAAACTCTTTTCTCTGTCAGCCAGGAAATGGTTTTATTACCTCCGCCAACGAAGTTGGAGGGGTTATGTTTTCACCCCGATCTGTCTGTCTGTCTGTTTGTTAGTGTTAAATCCGTTAGCTTTTACTCAAGAGTAATTGATACAACACAAGAAAGAGATGGATGGGCAGACTGTGTATACCTAGATCTTGAAAAGGCATTTGATAAAGTTCCACATGAGAGACTACTTTGGAAATTGGAAAATATAGGAGGAATCACAGGGGTGATCACAACCTGGATGGAAAGTTATCTGAGAGGAAGATAAATGAGAACATTAGTGAAGGATGAAAAGTCTGAATGGAGAAACGTATTTAGTGGGCTAACACAAGGATCAGTGTTGCCACCAATAATGTTCACGATTTACGTCAGTGACAAGACGGAGGAAATAAATAGTTCTATTAGTCTATTGGCGGATGATGCAAAACTATGAAGAGAAATAAAAAGCTATAAAGATTGTGAAACACTACAAAATGACCTGAACAAGATCTACGAATGGAGCAGAAGATGGAAAATGAAATGTAATGTAAATAAGTGTCATGTGATGGAAATTAGAAAAAGCGATAAGAGATATAATGCCTATAAAATGGGAACCGAATAATTGCAAAGGTTCAGAAAAGGACCTGGAGTGATAATGCAGAATAACCTACACCAGAAAACATATAAATAAAATATTTGGAGATACATACAGATGTTAAAGTATTAGAGTGCATTTCATTACTGGACACAAATAGGATGAAAGATCAATTATACATGGATCCGACCAATNTCCATTTCTTCACAGACATCAGTCTGGAAAAAGAAGAAAAAAAAAAAAAAAGTGAAGAAGACCTACATATTTGTTGCACAGTGTCAGTATTATAGTGTGGTCAAATGAAAAACAAGCAAACAAACAAATTAAACAACATTATGCGAAAACCTACAATCCACAAGGACAGCCAGTCACGTCACGTGTTCAGTCAGCAGCAGTCGTCAGCAGAATGAATACAGCTCTCGGGCTGAGCTCTGGGTAACGCGCTGTGTAGCTATTGCACCATGTTATGCCACCCCGGAAGCAACGTTGCCAACAAATATAACTTCCTCACTTGTTTAAAGCATTTAGTGAAAGAAACATTATAATATATCAAGTATAGGCGTCCAGCCTCTGGCCTCTTTGCTTTTGGCTCAGTTCTTGCGGCTGGAACGTGGCAGCGAGCTCAAAGTGCTTTTAAAATACCTAGTCTACAGACCTAAATTTAGTTCATAATTATTTGCAGGTAAAATAACAACAACAAGTAGGTGCCCCTACTATGCCTTCGTCCGCATTTTAGCTTGCATAGGGACACACTTGCGAGAATATGTAGAGGGCTGACATTTTATAGTACATTTGTGGAATTGTTGGGCTGAGGGAGCTAATAGGGCAGTGTAGAAGGCAGTGAAGTCTTGTCATAGCCAAGAAGGCCGAAAGGCACAGAAAGGGTTCTGTAAACAGTTCTGTAAACCTTTCAAAATAACAGTAAACCGTTTGCAATGACTTTTGCTATTGCTGCTGTGTATTTCGTGATTTACAGCTACCTCTGAATAGTTTCGTGTTTTACCTTGACCTCTTTGTTCGACGCAACTATATATTTCTTGGCGCTCCTTGTTTCGAGCGAAAGTCAACCTTTTAACAACGTGCGTGTATTTCTAACGCAAAACTCCGCTATATATTTCTTGGCGCTCCGTTTTTCGAGCAAAATTCAACCTTAACCACGGGCGCGTATTTCTAACGCAAAGCTCTTGATATATTTCTTGACGCTCCTCGTTTCGAGCGAAAGTCAACCTTATTATTTTCAATGACCACGCGCGTGTATTTCCAACGCAAAACTCTGAGCGGAAAATCCGCAATTTTAAATGACCTGATGAATTGCCTTGACAAAGGCAGATTAAATTTATAATTCAGCCCTCCCCTTTCGACATGTTACTCAAAATTGATGTGAAAAGAAGAACGGAAAGAAAAGAAGAAAGATAACAAGACCGACCCCTTTACTTAGCTGTGAACTTGCGATTACTTTGAAATTGCGATTACTTTGAAATTGCGATTACTTTGAAATTGCGATTGCTTTGAAATTGCGATTGCTTTGAAATTGCGATTGCTTTGAAATTGCGATTGCTTTGAAATTTGCAAAATGCAAAAGGTCAGATGAAAGGGTTCTGCCAGGCAGCTTCTTCTCAAATGACAACGAAACCGCGTGCGTTGAGGGCTTATATAGGCACGGAAAGAGAGAGAGAGCTGGGCAACTGCCTGTGCCGCCTAGGCACGGAAAGGGAGAGAGGGAGAGAGAGCACTCTGCGCAACTGCCCGAGCCGCCTAGGCACCACGGAAAGAGAGAGAGAGAGAGAGAAAGAGAGAGAGAGAGAGCGCTGCGCAACTGCCTGAGCCGTCTGAGCGCTTGGAGCGTTCTAGAAGCGGCACGTGGCCTGCATGCACAGGCTGCGCAATCGGAGAAGCGCTGTGCAGGTAACGTCATAGCACGTAAAACGATCAAATGACGTCATAGCGCGGACGCAGCAGTGGATGTTTTTTTGGCAGCCCGACCCAACTCAATATCTTTAGCCCGAAACTCGACCCGGCCCGAAAAATTCATGGGTTGATCCATGATCATCCATCCCTATGCACAATCGCTAGGAAAGCGCAATAGACGTCCTTACAGCAACCTTGCTTTCCAGAACGTTCCGTGGAACTCTTTATCTTTTTTTTTTATTTTTTTTTTATTTTACGTGACAAAGGACTGGCCAAGGGCACACAAAAATGGGTAACACAAAGCCCGCTTATTTACCAGTCCCTATAAAGAAGACAGTAAGAAATAATATAAAAAAGAGGGGGTGAGCCAATTTAGTTCAAGAGGTGTCTTGTTACTCTTCTTTTGAAAAGATTTAAGTCATAGGAAAGTGGAAAAATAGAAACAGGAAGAGTTCCAGATTTTACTAGTGAAAGGGATGAAAGAATAAAGATACTGATTAACTCTTGCATTAGGAAGATGGACAGAATAGGGATGGGAATGAGTAGAAAGTCTTGTGCAGCGAAGCCGCAGGAGGGGGGAGGCATACAGTTAGCAGGTTCAGAAGAGCAGTGAGCATGAAAATAACGGTAGAAAAAGCAAGAGAAGCAACATTGCGGCGGTGATTTAAAGATTGAAGACAGTCAGTCAGAGGAGAGGAGTTGATAAGACGAAAAGCTTTTGACTCGACCCTGTTTAGGAGAGCTGTATGAGTGGATCCTCCCCAAACATGTGAGACATACTCCATACATGGGCGGATAAGTCCCCTGTAGAGAGCAAGCATTGGGAGGGAGAAAAAAGAGGACGCAGACGCCACAGGACACCTAACTTCTAAGAAGCTGTTTTAGCAAGAGATGAGATGTGAGATTTCCAGTTCAGATTTTTAGTAAAGGATAGTCCTAGAATGTTCATTGTAGAAGAAGGAGACAGTTGAGTGTCATTGAAGAAGAGGGGATACTTATCTGGTAGGTTTTGTCGAGTAGATAGGTGCAGAAATTGGATTTTTGAGGCATTGAACAAAACCAGGTTTGCTTTGCCCCAATCAGAAATTATAGAAAGATCAGAAGTTAGGCGCTCGGTGGCATCTTTCCATGAATCACTTAGTTCTTGTTGAGTTGGACGTCTAATAAACGACGTTGAAAAATGCAGGTAGAATCATCAGCGTAGGAGTGGATAGGGCTTTGAGTTAGACTTCGAAGATCATTAATGAATAATAGAAAGAGAGTGGGTGATAGGACAGAACCCTGGAGAACACCACTATTGATCGATTTAGGAGAAGAACAATGTCCGTCTACAGTAGCTGCAATAGAACGGTTTGAAAGGAACCGTAAGATGAAGTTACAGAGAGAATGATAGAAACCGAATAAGGGAAGTAATCAAGTTTGTAAATTAATGTTTGGGGCCAGACTCTATCAAAAGCTTTTGATATGTCAAGGGCAACAGCAAAAGTTTCACTGAAACCCCTAAAGGAGGATGACCAAGATTCAGTTAGGAAAGCTAGAAGATCGCCAGTAGATCGCCCTTTACGGAAACCGTACTGACGATCAGATAGAAGATTGTGAGCAGATAGATGCTTAAGAATCTTCTTATTAAGTATAGATTCAAAAACTTTAGAAAGGCAGGAAGTCAAAGCTATAGGACGGAAGTTTGAAGGATTAGAACGGTCACCCTTCCTAGGAACAGGTTGGATGTGAGCAAACTTCCAGCAAGAAGGAAAAATGGAAGTAGATAGACAAAGACGGAAAAGTTTGACCAGGCAGGGTGCAGGCACAGAAGCACAGTTTTTGAGAACAATAGGAGGGACTCCGTCAGGACCGTAAGCCTTCCGAGTATCTAGGCCAGAAAGGGCAAAGAAAACATCATTACGAAGGATCTTAATGACAGGCATAATATAGTCAGAGGGTGGAGGAGAAGGAGGAACAAGCCCTTCATCAACCAGAGTGGAATTTTTAGTAAAGATTTGAGCGAAGAGTTCAGCTTTATAAATAGATGAGACAGCTGTGGAGCCATCTGGGTGAGCATAGGAGGGAAAGATGAAGAAGAAAAATTGTTAGAGATGTTATTAGCTAGATGCCAGAAATCACGAGAGGAATTTGATTCAGAAAGATTTTGACATTTTCTATGAATGAAAGAGTTTTTGGTAAGTTGAAGTAAAGATTTGGCATGATTACGGGCAGAAATATACAGGGCATGAGTTTCAGGAGATGGATGCTTACGGTACCGTTTGTGAGCCTTGGGAGAACAAGTTAAAACCAATAACACACGGAAGTGTAAATTTACAAATGGCATGCTTATCCTTGATATTTTATTATGCAAACCTATAGCGAGGATCACTTTTGTACTTCATAAGAAAAATAAATTGTTATTGTAAAACCGAAGTTTATTTAGCACTAATTAAATCATTACGCTAATTACTCATTAAGGGCTTGTTCTACGCAAAAAGTTTGTTGCACAGACCCCCATTGATTTTGACAGCACTACTTGCATGTCAAATTTCAGCTCAATTCAACTATATTTAGGAGTAGTTATTCACTTTTTGGCTCACGAATGGTTCCACTCCCCTTACGCGAATGGGTCTTATGGTAAGTGGTAGCTCGCTTCGCTCGCTGCCAATTATACAAATCATCGCCACATTCTGAGAGACGCAACTAGCCAGGGAAAAACTAGAAAAAAACTGGACATCTCGATTAAGACACATTGTGTAATCATGAATTATAAAAAACTGAGCCATGACAGGATTAACTGTAATATGTTGAATTCCCCGTCCTGCGGATCCCTTGATAGGTTTCTGCGGCCCCCTAGGGGTCCGCGGACCCCTGGTTGAGAAACAGTGGACTAGCCCATGAGTGAATTACATGCACACACACACACACAAACACACACAGACACACATCAATGGAATGCACGACCAGAGGAAGTGGTGAGTGTAAATAGTAAACATAATGAAATATATGTTTGATATCAAAAGACGGGACATTACGAGCTTGACTTAAATAATCTTGTAAATATACAAATCGGTAAATGCAGACAGATAAATACACACATACACACATACACACAGACAGACACACACACACACACACACACACACACACACACACACACACACACACACATACACACGCACACGCACACGACACACGCACAGCACACACGCACACACACACACACACACACACACACACACACACACACGATAACCTGACAACCATCGTTGGTAAATATAGTAAGAAAAATCAACTTAAGCACATCGGCAATATTCGGAGTGCGAGGCAATCCGCTGCACACTACACACCTGGTCCCTTCATTCGTAATAATCTTTTTCCTTTTAGGCCAATCCCTCTCTATGATTCTTGAGCACACGGAATAAATCATCTGAACGTCACACAATATACACGTCAAAAAAGCCGGCAATTTCACGTGAGTGTGGACAGAGAGCTGACGTAGCGAGGAAGGAAAGACTTGAAAATCTATCATCTTTCCTTTGATCTTGGAAACTACCTGGGGAAAGCTGAGGAAGGTAACTGTGGTAACCCAGACGTCACTCTAGCCCTGTGTCCCGGGGTAGCGTTTGTCACTCACCACAGGCTTAAGGGCTGATGCAACGGAGATGAGCACCGAGGCCACGCGCAGCTTAGCTTATGCCCCCATCTTTACTTTCCTTTGATCAAAACAGTTTCAACTTACCACCAGAAAGATGCCGACGACCACTGATAATATTATAAGCTTAGAGGAAAACTTTGGAGAAGGAGAAGTAGGAGGGGATCGAAAAAATAGAGTGAAGAGAGGATAAGAAGATAAGATTTTCATCCTATCTAGACACTTTGCAAGTACCAACTACAAGGTTATTGACTATACAAAGCGCCGCCAGTCAGCACGAACTAGGCGGACTCGAACCGCTGACCGAATGCACAGGGACGCTGCACATTGCGAACTCACGTCTCTACCAACCTTGCCACCCTAAGGCTAGTGAGTGAAGAGGGGAAATGTAGGACTAGGAAAGCCTTTGAAATGTAATGAGATGTACGTAGAATCAAAGGAGAGGATAAGTAAAGGGAATAAGTAAAGAATTAGTAAATGAATGAGTAAGAATAAGTAAAGATGTTAGTTTGAGACGGATATATGGCCGAGGGAGAGGATGTAGACGAACATAAAGCGCCATGGACAAAAATAAAGTATTATGGTTCTAAATATTTTGAGAGAATAAAGAATGGTTGACTGGGTTAAACAGAGAGAGAAACAGTCCTCAGACTTATAGTGGGAATAATAACACTGAGAGATGTGATGAATAGCAGAGACAAGGACTTGACAACGACACGATTGGTCGTAAAAGGTCATACATCTGACGACGTTTAAATTGTTAATTAAGGTTTTCGCATTCCCCGACGAGCTCCCATCGCCGCGATGGCTGCTGCAACGCATGCCTTGTGTCACCGCAGAGGAAAGGAGACATAAAGGATGCTGAGGAGAAAGAAATATACAACGAGGACGGAAAAAGGGGAAACACATAATAAGAACATTCAGATGCAAGTAAAGAGCTCAAAAAGATGGAAAAAGAATGTAGGATAAATAACACAATAAGGAAGAAGGGATGAAAAAAGTATAAGGGATTTTGCTAATGAATGATTTTTTTTTTTTTTTTTTTTTTTAAATTAATGCACTTCCATTGTAGGAAGGCACGGGCTTTCTAAGAGCCCGTCAGTGTTACGCAGTTAGATGTCACAGTAGTTAACGGGTGGAGGGTATGAGACGACGATTTCAACAGGATATTTAGGGGAACAGCACTCAGGACGGAGGCTGCCGTTTCGACTTCTCTTGGGTAAGTTGCGTGATGGTAGAGGCGCAGCCTGGCGGTGGAAGGGCAATGCAGGACATAGTGTAGTAGTTGTGATTCCTCCATCTCTAGGCAGTGTTCGCATGGGTTGGCCGTTTTATTTGTCATTTGTGTTTTTCCGAGGTAGCCCAGGCGAAGGCGATGCAGGCTGGTGGACAGGGGACACCCCGTCCTGGTTGGCTGTTTCAAGTAGCGTGGCGTTACCCTGGCCATTACCCTGGCAGAAGATAATGCCCTCTAGCCGTGGTGGATCTGTGCGGTCTGTATTGTTGTGGCACCGGGCTGAGACGAGCTGGGGAGTCCCTCGAGGTGAGCCTTGGAACAAGGAGGTGGAGTCAGTGTTAGTTGGTGAGTCTGTCGAGGAGCGGTGTGACTGGGCGGCTGACGGTTGACGGCTGCAGCTATCTTGCTGACAGCCTTGTAATGAATGATTGAAGTAAGGAAGGAAATGCAAAAGTTTGCATGACAGACAATTGATCCCATAACGAAGCTGAATACAAGAATTATTACTGTCCGCCTGTCATGATATACAAATTTAAAAGAAAAAAATGTTGAAGGTACAGAAGCCGAGTTTTGAGGAAAAAACGAAAAATAAAAATAGAAATCCACATGTAGGTACTCTTAAATGAAAGATTCGGGGACAAGCAAGTAAGACGTGGAGGGAGAAAAAAATTCTCTCTCTCTCTCACTCTCTCTCTCTTTCTCTCTATCTCTTTTCTTTTTATATATATATTATATTTATATATATATATATATAATATATATATATATATATATATTATATATATATATATATGTTTGAAAGGGAGTATGTGAAACTAGGGATTGCACGTAAACCCTACATGAATCAGGGATTTTATGTAATCGCTGAGAGGTAGTGATTTCGTGAAATATCTTGCTAGATACACAAATTCCCTGTTTGGATGGTAGTAAATATGTGTAATTGTTGTTAATGAGCTAACAGTGATCGCCCTTATTGTGTACTTAAATGAAAGGCCTGCCAAATATCTTAACCAGCAGTGCTGACAACTGCTGGTCTAGTTTGTACTCTGATTGTGTCTCAACGAACTGTGCTGATAACAACTGACAGCTCACTCCTCTGGAAACAGTGATTACGTATCGTTATATTTATGACTGAATCAATCAAGCTAGGAGAAGTCTAAAAACCGAACTTCATAAAAAGTACGAAGAATGCAAAAGAGTGTTGATATCAATCAATCATTGGGGGCATACGCCGGGGGGCGCGTCGCCTCGCCCACCCTACGACGCCACTCCGGGGGTCACCACGCGCGAGTTCCCATGCAGGCTCCTTTCCCATACCAAGCAGCTCTCGACAAGAAACATCAACTTGCCCCAGCCACGAGCCGTGGGCGCCCCCTTGGCCCTCTCCACGCCGGATTGTCTCTTACAGATACAACCCGATGGGAAGGATCGGTTTCAGGTTAGCGTGCCACATGCCCATATAGCCGAAGTTGGCACTGACGGACTATGCAGGTAATAGGCCTCGATTCAGTCTCACGGTGCAATCGCTGATTTGACACGTAATCATCCAGCGATACCCCATGATTCTGCGAAGACACTTATTACCAAAGGCATTGATTCGTCTCTTCAAGTCACTATTTAGTGTCCATGTCTCACAACCATAGAGTAAGACAGGGATTACAAGCGACTTGAAGATCCGAATCTTTGTCCTCCTGCACAGGTACCGACAACGCCAAATACTCCCGCTGAGCGAGTCCATAACACCGTGGGCTATGCCAATCCGCCGTAAGGCTTCTTGACGTGACCCGCCGTCATTATGGACTGCGCTACCAAGGTATGTAAAACTTTCCAAGATCTCAATGTCCTCGCCACACGCATGAACAGACTGTACTGCTTCATCTAGTAAGTCTCCAAACACCTGGACCTTGGTCCTGAGCCAGGAGACATCAAGTCCCAAAGGCTTTGCTTCCTCGTGCAGCGCCTCGAAAGCCATCACCAGGACCTCCAGCGACTCAGCAAAGATACTGCATCATCGGCAAAAACAAGATCAGTGATCTTGGTGTTGCCGACGGATGCTCCACAATCACTTTGATCTACAACCTTGTCCAATACCCAGTCCGTTGAAAAGTGATGGGGCAAGGACGCACCCTTGCCTCACTCCTGTATTCACAGGAAAGAAGCTGGATACACCTGCCCCACACTTCACAGCACTCTCAGTCCCAGAATACAGACCAGTTATCAAACCAATAGTCCTTGCAGGAATCCCTCGAAGTCGCAGAAGATCCCAGAGTGACTCACGATGCACTGAGTCAAAACGCCTTCTGAGATCAACATAGGCTGTAAGCATCCCTGTCGAAACTCACGTCGGCGTTCCACCAGGACACGAAGCGCTAGGATACGGTCCGTTGTTGACTTACCAGGCGTGAACCCAGACTGCTGAGGTCTCTGATGCTTCACCAGATGACTGCGAATTCGTGTCAGCAATAGATGGGCAAGCACCTTGCCTGGATACGCTGAGCAGTGTAATACCGCGGTAATTGTTGCAGTCCTGACGGTCCCCTTTCCCTTTCCAGATAGGGACGACCAGCCCCATTTTCCAGTCAGGAGGAATGGTACCTGATTGCCAACGGCAGTCAGGACAGCATGCAATCCCGCGGATCATGGCCTCACCCCAGCTTTGAGGAGCTCCGCACTGATATTACAAACACCAGCTGCCTTTCCACCCTTCAACTTTGCTACAGCTTCTCTGACTTCGTCAAGAGAGGGTGCGGTTTCGTCAATGGGAGGATCGGCATCCACTTCCTGTAACCCAGTGGTGTGAAGCTGCTCAGTTGGAGGGTCCACCGTGAACAACTGCCCAAAGTACTCAGCCCAACGAGACATCTGCCCATCCATGTCCGACACGAGGCGCCCATCTGCTGTTCGAATAGCACTCGCCCGAGAAGGAGACTTGGAACGGAGCTTCTTCAGGGCTCGGTAGGTGGGTCGGAGGTCATTAGCGTTCAAATAACCTCGACATCCTCAGCGAGACTCCTGACATACCTCTCCTTGTCTCTCCTCAGGAGGGTTCTAGTCCGGCGTGACAGAGCCCTGTGCTGGTCCCGGTTCCCAGCCAGCCTGGCAGCGCGACTCTCCTCGATTTTCTCCAGCGTCTCCGTCGAGACAAAACCACGCCTTGACCTCGGGCGCTCCCCAATACACTCCTTGGCAGCCTGTAGAGTTTACGTTGAAGGTATCCCACAGTTCTACAGGATCCCGAGAGCACCGAGCACATCAAGCCGATTTGAGACTGCCACCGCATACTCATGAGCACATGTCAAGTCCTTCCGTTTCTCAAGATGAAACATAGTATGGTTACCTCTTGAGATTCTTCTGGACTTGACATGAAGCTAAGTGTAGCAACAACAAGTCTGTGATCTGTTCAAAAGAAACTCAGCACTCTGGTAAACCCTGCAGTTCTGGAGGATCCTCCAACGAGTACTAACGAGGATGTGGTCGATCTCCTTAGCTACCCCTCCGGCATTACTATACCATGTCCAGCGGTGCAGCTCTGGTCTCTGATACCAAGAACCTGCAATTCTCAACCTTCTGGACCTTGCAAAGTTCAGAAGCAGAGAACTGTTGGTTTTCTGGTACCGGAGCCATGGGGACCAACACACAACTCGTAGCCATCTCTCACAGTGCCAGTAGTAGCATTGAAGTCGCCCAAGACAATGAGTGTGTCCCGAGGAGGACACTTGTCTAATACAGAGCGAGTTTGGCTAGAACATCTCCTTCTCTTCAGTTTTACGCATCTCGGTAGGAGCGTACACTGCAACAAGAGACATGAAACCCAGAGTGTGTTTCATCCTCACCCGCATTATACGCTCATCAACCGGAGTAACCTCACAACTGACGGCTGCAGTTTGCTGGAGATGCCTATAGCTACTCCCGTACACGGTGACCATTGCTCATGCCGGACCAGTAGTAGGTGTAACCCCCACTGCTAGTCTCGCCACTGCCAGGCCTCCTCGTCTCAGAGAGTCCCACTATATCCACCCTCAGCCTACTGAGCTCGCCCGGTAGGAGAGGTAGTCGAGGATCGTCTGAGAGGCTCAGAACATTCCACGAGCCCACACGAAGAACCTCCGCAGGTTGATCCCAGGAGTGATTCGACGGGCAGGCGCCGCCTCTGCACCGCCCCGGCCACCCCCATAAGAAAAAGTTGGGCTAGGGGGCCCTACCACTTGATTTAGAGTGCGGGATTCCCGAGGGCTTTGCCCCGCACTCGTCATAGGCAGACCCCTCCCCTGCGTCGGCATAGGAGGGTTTGCATGGTCGGGCCCCCCGGCAAAACCGGGTCGGGGGCGCGATTACCGCGCCCCCGGCCTCTACCTCTTACTATGTTTGTGGCTAGTTTAGTTTTTACAGGGAAGGGTTGCAAACCCCCCCCCCCCCAACCAATCTATGTCAGGGATTGGCCTTACTGCTCACCGTGGCCAGGGACACAGAACCCCTGTAGGGATTAACCCCAGGCTGCCCACTATTTAACCCATAGCTGGGACTATTTAACCCATAGCTGGGGATATCCAAAGGACAGTATTTCAATACTATTTAAGAAGTCAAAGCAGGGGCTGAAAACACTACTTCTAATAGTCGGCGTGAATTTTACTTGCTTAACAAGTATGATGTTCTACAATGTATTGAAATGCTTACTAATACCGCAGACGCAGACCAGCGGCTAAGCGACGCAGGCCAGAGGAAGATAGTTTGAATCATGTTTCCATAGAAGACACCTACGATACAAACAAGCGGGCACATCTAGCTACTGGCCACGATGGAAGGGATTGCATGCTAATATAAATTGGAAAGAAATATGCCAATATCTCAGAGTATATTATGCTTTACAGCTATTCAAATATTACTGCCAAGAGTGCCAAAGGTAGATGAAACACCCTATGTCAACAGGTGTTGTGGTGCGTCCCATTCATCACATGAATTAAATTCACGGGGCCAAATTGATCTCATTGATATGCAATCTATGGCATACAAGTCGTTTAAATGGATCTTTGTTTACCAAGATAATTTGGAGAAAATTTGTCATACTACTACGCGCCTTGCCGTCAAAACGAGCTGCCAAAGTTGCTCATCATTTGTTTGTTTTCTTGTTGTTTGTTTCTTTTTTGTTTTTTAGAGGATAATGGCTCAGAGACATAGTGATCTACCGCTGCTGCATATTAGTGTGGCCGAAGCCACACCGGGGGGGGAGTTACAAACCGTGGCACCGGTACCATTCACTGCTGGGTGGACAGGGCTAGGGATTAAGAAGGACACACCAGCATCTTCGCTCCGCCCGGGAATCGAACCCAGGACTTCTCGTTGTAAGCGAGCGTGCTAACCACTACACTACAGGATCATGACACAAATGTACGATTATTGAGTCTTCTCAATTTGGTGCACGTCTATTTCCAGAGGATAAAGGCAGCGAGTTACAGCCGCGGTGATAAATGAACTCAAGCATGTGGCCTAAATGGTCATGGTACATGGCAAACCAGGGCATCACAGAGCACAAGTGTTGTGGAGCGTGAAATGACGATATCAAGATAGCTTGTGGCTGGATGAGTACAAACGGTACCGACGCAAAAGTGGTCATGGGAAAGTTTGTGCAGCTCATAAAATCCAGTCTACATTCTGGCATTAAAAGATCTCCGTAATGTTGTGCTTGCAAGGTGCACGATTTATGTTTCCCTATTAAGTCAAGCTCGGGGTCAAAGGCAAGTTGTAATTTCTGAGCTCAATGTTTCTCTTAACATAACTTTCGGATTAATTTAATCTCAAATGAATTGCAATAAATACAAAGATCTCTACCTAAGAATTTATTACATACGTCAAACTCCTTTAATATTTTAAATTCATATATAACATCCAAACATTCTAAAAATCCTATTACAATATCAAAAGCTGCTTTAAAAGTCTTGACTAGCATTACAAAACGTAGAGTTTACTTACTATTAACAGAGCGGCCATGGCCATAGTGGCCTTATAGTCTCAGTCTGGTGTTTCTGAGAATCTCTCTCAGAATGTTCACCTCCTCTCATATGTCATCGCCTTATATGGGGGAGCTCACCCCTCTGTTTTTATTTTATTCTCTTACTGTCTTCTTTATAGGGACTGGCAACTAAGCGGGCCTTGTGTTACCCATTTTTGTTGTGCCCTTGGCCAGTTCCTTGTGATGTAAAAAAAAAAAAAAAAAAAAAAAAAAAAAATGTATTTATTATTTTTACTGACGACAACTCTTTCCTATTGTAAGGTGTCCTCCCTATATACAATTATTGGTGATCCATACATAGGTCACGCCCATATAGGTGTGTCCTCACATATTAGCCCAATCAGGATTACAATTATTGGTTGGGACACGTGTTGGGACACGCCTGGGGGAGGCGGTAGCGGAGTGGTTAGCGTCTCCGACTGGCGTTCTCGGTGACCCGAGTTCGATCCCCGAAGAAAAAACCAAAACCTTTCTGCACCGTCGAGTGGCCTAAGAACACCCACATGCCTGCCCATCAACTCTACCTTCGATTGCGAGTGCATCGGAGGACACAGGGGGTGGCATGAGCCTAATCACAGGCGTCACTATAAGAATCCTGCCTGCGCCACCACGGGCAGGACCAACTATCAAGAGCCTAGGTTTAACCTCCAGAGCCTCCATCCGAGTCCCGGGGCACCACTGCTAAGGTGTAAGGGAGATGTGAAAAAAAAGGAAAAAAAAAAAAAAAATTAGGTTAGCCCTTTACCCTACAATTATAGCACCGGTGCTTTCCCCTGAGTTTTTTCANGTTGAGGAGAGGAAGAGGGAGAAAGAAAGAGAGAAAAGGAGGAAAGGAAGAGGAACAGGTGAGGATAATAAGGAAGAAACAAAGGTCTAGTAATTTATCATCGTTATTATCATTATCATCATTATATTCCTTCACTCTTAGATCCCTTTTCCTCCATATTTTCCTACCAAAATGTTTATCTTCTACTTTTCTCATTTGTCTCTGTCTGTCTATATATCTCTGTCTGTCTGTCTTTATATATCTCTGTCTGTCTGTCTGTCTATATCTCTGTCTATCTGTATGTCTGTCTGTCTATATATCTCTGTATGTATGTATGTCTGTCTATATCTCTGTCTGTCTGTCTGTCTGTCTGTCTGTCTGTCTGTCTGCCTGTCTATCTGTTCCTCTACCTAAATCTCTGTATGTCTGTATGTCTGTCTATACCTCTGTCTGTCTGCCTGTCTATATCTGTCTGTCTGCATTTCTGTGTATGTCTGTCTGTCTATATCTATGTCTGTCTGTCTGTCTGTCTGTCTGTCTGTCTGTTTGTCTGTCTGTTTCATGTGCACCTTTCTGCTCTCATATCATTCTTACACCCAAACATTCTTATCTTCGCTTCCACTTTGCAATTATATCATTCTCTCTTTTATATTATTCTCTTTATATTCTGTGTCTTC
>JACEEZ010005741.1:0-25000 GCA_016584305.1 Chionoecetes opilio | reverse complement strand
CGAGTTTAAAGTTATTATGACTCCCTGTTTGTGGGAGATGTATCTTGTATGTTTAGATAATTGGCTATGATAGGTATTTGATATGTTTAAATATTCCCGTTTAGGCAACTCATCGGCCGCAGCTCCGCCTGGGTGAACAGGGCTCTGCTGGCCGGCAAAGCGGCGATGACGATTTCCATTGTCGGGGCTTGGAAGGCGGCGTGGAAGGCGGCAGGACTGTCAGGGCCGAGGTGGTTATCAATTAATATTATCAATCTCGAGAAATGTGGGGAAGAAAAGTGTAGAAGTATGAATAGACCGAATATATTTACACAACAAATAAAATGAATAACTGACTAGCTGCCGAGTAAGTCAAGTCACCAGTCCAGCCAGTGTAAAATAGGCACCGTAAGTAACACAAAACAACAGGAAATTCAACGATGAGTCCTAAATAATCAGCAACTTTAACCTATGGACAGAGTGATGGGTCAATATCTGGCAGGGCCTGGTTCAGAAACTACAACACTAGAGTATTAGGGCACTGAATAGGTAGAGATATATGTATGTACACGTGTATAACTATTCCTATATTAACAGACAGTGGCCAGGGGAGTAGTATGTTTTTACCAGAAGGCAGAAGCGAGAGGGCGACGCTACACTCACGTACGATTCCCTCTGAGTAATACGTTTTAGCTGTGTATCACACGCTGTTGTCACTGAATGTTAGGCCATGCCTTAAGACTAGTTCCTTAGCCGATGGCCTTGATAGTCGCTTTTCATACATTGTCATATTTTACACACTGTATATTGTATTCCTCGTAACTGGAAAACTTATATATTAACAAGGCCTAAAAGAAACCGTGCGACTACTTTTTACTAACCATACCACACCTTTGTTCACTGCAATTCACCCCTAAAAGTTCATTGACGCATGTATGTTACTGGATCGAACCCAGTTCTACATTTAAATTTTAACAACAGATATGATCAGTAGGTACTATAAATGTGCAGTGGTAAACGATAAGCTACTTTTAATACATACACCTTACCTTGATCCGGAAGGAGCGGATTAAGGACGATACTACATTCACTGTGAAACTAAACGATATACATATACTGTGCGAAAACAACAATAACTGAGGGCAACGTGCGAAGACAAAGCTTGAGAGACAAGCTGAAGTGAAGATAGTGAGAGGAAGATTGTTTATGCTGACGTCTGACAGCCTCGCGGTAAATATCGTGAATCAGCACCTCCTCTTTCCTTGTTGCAACCAACCCGTCTCATTCCACGTATTCCATACTTTTACAACAGAGTTTTTCAACCATAAAAAAAAAAACTACTCTGTAGAGAACAAACTGCATTGACAGCCCTTGCGTAATGCAGCGCCAAGAGAGGACGGACGAAGCAGTTATCAAGAGGACAGAGACCAGAAATGCTATTGTGTGGACGAACGAAGAGGACGACTACTACCCCAGCACCAATCAAAACCTGCTGCTCCTGCTGTCCCGGCTCCCTGCGGGACGTCCCTTGAAGGAAGGATTTTATTTTTGATGTAGCTTAAATTAAAGGCCCTTGATCTAAATTAGGCATAACAATAAAATTTTTTTGCGTAACATCAAGATTTTTTTATTTTACAAAAGAAAAGGCTACCCTCCCAAATAGTTGGGCTTACTTTAAAACCAAAATTTCGCGAAAATACTGGATTCCTTATCTAATTTAAAAAACAATTTCATGTAGGCCCGTTGCGTCCCCCAGAACGCAAACGAGAAGCGCTCTGATCTAGAAAAAGTAAAAATGGGTTTTTGATAAATAAGGATCAGCCCCATGAGAATGTAACCCCCGGGTGGATTTTTGAATGCCTAGGTACAATCGGGGAATTTTATTCCCCTTTTTAACCAAACTATTTTTTAAAGGGGGAAAATAGTAATAGGGAAAACAATGCAAGCTTGAGATATTCTACAAAGGGGTTTTTTGTGGTACTAAAATCTTCATATTTTTGAAAAATTTATTTTTAAATGTTTTTAATTTTTTAAATATCACTTTCTCACTTTTAATTTAAATTTATTATTTTGCTGTAGCCAATGAAATACCTTTTATCTAATTTATGTGTCATACCCTAGACCACTGATACCTGGACGTTCACGGCACAATGTTTTTAATTGCGGGGCGCATAAGGGCCCGCGGGGGGCCCCCACAAAAAGATATTTTCATGTTAGATGGACTTCATATAGATGGGTTTTTTAGTATATATGATATCTGTAACTTTGTAAATGTTTGTTCTTAATTTATCAATAAAAAAGTAAAAAACCCCTAAAAAACGCCATTCGAGACTAGAAGAAATATGATGAACTTAAAATTCCTTAACTCTTCGCCATTTTAAAACTTTGCGAGTCAACTTTTATAATGAAAAGTACAAAAGAAGCCAATTTTATTGCTTTCCATTGCTATATTTTGTTATCTGATAAAAGAAAATTTTAAACCCTGCTAAATAGCATTTTAAAAAATAAATAAAAACATCAAACGGGGGAATTTTCCCGATTGTGATGTTATTTTTTTTACTTATATTTTTGTTTTTTTGATAAATGAAATTTGTACCGTTAAAATTTGCGTTACTAATAAATAAATCATCAATCGGAAAATTACCCGTTTAGTTTTTTTTTATTTAGTTTTCGTAATTTATGCATGGTTTCTAAATTCTTTTTTCAGTAAAAGAAAAATAGCAATGGAAACTAATAAAATTGCGCTTTATTGATACCCCCCCTTCATGATAAATTGACCCCAATTTTTTAAAAGGCGAAAAGTTGAAAATGAATATTAAATTCATGCTATTTTTTCATAGTCTCGTATGGGGATTTCTTTAGGTGTTTTACTGTTTTTTTTTTTGATAATTTATAGAACAAAAATTTACGAAATTACTATTTCATAATTGATTAAAACCCGTTATATCCCGAATAATATTATAAAATTAATATATATTATATATATATTATATATTGAAACCGAGCGGCCCTCCACTTCACCCCTTTTGCGACAGGGGGCCCAAAATTTCCGTGCGCAGTCCAGGTTACAGTGGTCTATGGTCATACGCAATACTGTTTTACGTAACTATAAATGATTTTTTTTTTAAGAGAAACATTATTTCGAAGAAACTCTATAGCGTTACCTAACGAATTTCGCGAAAAATACCTGGATCTCTTTTGTTTATTTGGAAATTTTCATCATACCCGAACCCGTTGCCTCGCCCAGAGCGTAGCGGATGTACCACTTGGGGTCTTAAAATGGCTTATGGTAGCAATCGTAAATCAATTACTTAATTTTTTTTGTCATTTTAACGCAAATATACTAGTCCTTGAGGAAACATTAAAAGGGGAATCAAATGTTATACTAGAAGTGTCCTACTTGATGGTATGGTCGGTTCCTCAAAAACTTTAAAATATTTCGATAAACCATAAGTAGTTTACTACTTTTTTAACCGTTTTAAAAGTTATTTTTCTCATTAATTACAACCCGATTTACTTCTGCTGTAGTTAAAATGAAAGGCCTTGATATGATTTATGTATAGTAATCAATTATGTTTTACTAGTAGCTATCATAGTTCATGGTTATTAAGAAAACGTAATTTTTAAAAAATAATCGAGGGGTACCCAGGCATTATCTTTATTAACATCTCTCTCTCTCTCTCTCCTTTTCTCTTTTCCTCCTCCCCTCCCCTCTCTCTCTCTCTCTCTCTCTCTCTCTCTCTCTCTCTCTCTCTCTCTCTCCCCTCCCCTTGCCTCGCTTTTTTTTCGCATTTACTCCTCGCTTTATTGGCTAACTATATTCCTAGTTTAATTTTCACCCCGGCAAGTCAATTTCCATTTTATTCTCCGCAAAACCCTTTCTTGCTTACTTTCCCTTGCGCCGGAACCTCTTTCTTACCGACTTTTTGACACGATCAGCTTTTTTATATGCTCCTCACGGATACTTTTTATTTATTTTTTTCTCCGGCAGAGTATTTTTTCATGCTTTCTTTCCACACAATGACCAGCTTCTTAATTTTTTCCTTCATCCCAGTATCAGTTTCCACTCTCACCCAATCCCTTTTTCTCCCTTTTTCTTTTCTTCTCTCTATTCATCGTTTGTTTTCACTTATTATTATTATTATTATTATTATTATTATTTTATTATTATTATTATCCACTCTTTAAATTATTATTCCAGGGTTAGTTTTACTTTGTTATTCTCTCTCTCTCCTCTCTCTCTCTCTCTTTTCTCTCGTCTCTCCTCCCCTCTCCTCTCTCTCTTTTCTCTTCCTTGAATTTGCTAACGAGGGACTTACCCCCCCAAAAGAGACAACTAACCTTTTAACCGCCAAAGGGACTAAAAAAAACCATTAAAGAGTAGAGAAAACAAAGTTTAATGATGCACCCAGAGTATTAGAAAAGGACAGAAACTACGTAAAAAGAGGAACTAGAAAAACTGTGACGCAATATATAAATAATGATAAAGTAATAACATGATAATAATAATGGTCATGAAATAAAGTCTAACTCATAAGATATCCCCTCTCTCTCTCTCTCTCTCTTTTTTTTTTTTTTTTCCTCTCTCTCCCCTCCCCTCTCTCTTTTCTCTCTTCTCTTCCTCCTCCTCTTCTCCCTCTCTCTCCCCTCTCTCTCTCCTCTCTCTCTCTCTCTCTCTCTCTCTCTCTCTCTCTCTACTGCACCCAAAAAAAAGGTTCACAAAAGTTAGAAATACGACACATAAATCAATATGGAAAAACACGGATTGAGGAGGTACGCAAAAGTCCGAGGAAGATGAGAAGGTAATGTGAGTGGGGGGGGAAAAAAACATGGTAAAAAGGAAGGTAGAAGAGGCGTAGGAGAGATAGAAAGAAAAAGGGAATACGAAGACAATGATGAAGGGTAGGGAGGAGGGTTTGGGTTTCGAAAAAGGTAAAGGAAAGGTAGAGGGGGGGGGGGGCGCAGCGATAAGGGGCTTATATAGCGAAAACCCAAATGTAAGGTAGCAAGACAGACGGGCAGTGATGAGGCGAAACAGTGTTGTTGCGCTATTCAAGGCCCCATACCGACACGCTACCTGCGCCCCCACACCACACATACACACGCAACACTAAACGCCCCGCCACCACACAACACCTCATAAACCACCATTACAACACTCTATAAGTAACACTAATATTCCTACATGCATCACTGACCCCTCCACTATAGAACTAACTAAGATGGGTATCACTACTGTCCCATTGTCTACTACCCCTCCGCTATGAAATAGCTACGATAGGGTAATCTCTCTCTCTCTCTCTCTCTCTCTCTCTCTCTCCTCTCTCTCTCTCTCTCTTTTCTCTCCTCTCTCTCTTCTCTCTCTCTCTCTCTCCCCTCTCTCTCTCTCTCTCTCTTCTCTCTTCTCTCTCTCTCTCCCCTCTCTCTCTCTCTCTCTTTCGTCATTTGTCAGTTCAATAGTTAGTCCCGGAATCAGGTTATTCATCCACAATTCACTTGCATTATTTCCTTGAACCCGTCAGTAAAGTGCTTCAATGAAAATCCTTTCGTTACCGAGGGCGGGGATGACTGGCTGGCGATCATTTAATGCATTTCCCATGCATAATTAAATGTTTATCACACGACCTTCAGTCCGGTGACGATAATAAGGTGATAATACCGCATTGGTTATAGCGATAATGTAGTTATTCTTGTTAAAGGCGAAAGTTGTTGGTGTGATGAAAGTGACGCTACCCCACACGACAATACACAAAACCACATTAAATCATAACACACCACGAGTCACTATATTTCCTTGCCTTTTCTCTATTATCGTTGGTCATCCCTTCAGGTTTTTTCTTTAGATATTATCATGTTTCTTTGATGTTCTTAGGTTATTCATTTAATTTCCCTGCTTCTTTATTTTTCTATGGGCTTAGGGAAGGAAGGAGGGACAGGTAAGAGTAAGAGATGACAGACAACATCTGCGCTGTACACAAACACTACGTATATCACCTGGCCGACGTTAATTACTACAGGAGGGACACAGGAGGGGTGGGAGTCATCAGTTATCAGTAATTGGCATTTTAGGCGAGGAGCAGTAATATTTTCCACTAACAAGTAGCCAGTCAGTTATCATGTGGAAACCTGTTAAGTCTCCCTAGTCACCACTTTAGCTTTTAATTAATCTTAATCACCGCAATCTAATCTTTTATTTTTCCTACGATGTGACAGCGACGATGATATCAGGGACTGCCATTGTTCCTCTCGGTTTCCTCTTGCCGACTTATCCCCCTGAGCTTGCTTGGGGCTCTCTATCTCTGTCTGTCAGTCTATATCTGCCCTAGTGTGTCTGTCTGTCTGCTGCTGCTGCTGCTACTCCTCTCTCTCTCTCTCTTCTCTCTCTCTACCCGTTTAGGGTGCCTCGATTGGTAGAGCTGCGAGCTAGCGTGTGCAGCGTCCTTGTGCATTCGGTCCCGCGGTTCGAGCCCCTCAAGTTCATCCCGGCGTGGTGGCGCTTTGTATAGTCAATAACCTTGTAGTTGGTACTTGCAAAGTGTCTAGATAGGATCAAAGTATCTTCTCTCTCTCTCTCTCTCTCTCTCCTCTTTTTCTCTCTCCTCTCTCTCTATCTCTCTCTCTCTCTCTCCCCTCTCTCTCTCTCTCTCTCTCTCACACAACCAGCAGGGTCTTCTTATTTCTTCCATGGGACGTGTAGATTTATTTTCAGCCACCAAAGACGGACAATATATTCTTTATTTACCAGGGTAAGGGCAACAGCCAGCAAAAGGGCCCAACCAACCTTTTCATTTCTTCCCATCACTAAAAATTATATACTTTTATTTTATTATCTATATATCATTCCTTCGCTGTGGGGAATGTGAACAGGGTTTTTAGTCTTTGATACATTTCCTTTTGTTTTGTGACATTGTAATGGCTAGACTTATTTTTAGCCATCCAAGTGCTCGTATCCCCATAGCGTGCGCGTAGCGCCAGGCTTTTGTTACTACTGAGAGATGCCAGTTAATGTTTTTCTGGCTGCGGGAAAGGCTTTCCAGTATGTGGGGAGGGGTTTTAGGCTCAATTGCCTCACCATGAGTAGCGGGGTGCGCTAGCAGAAACATCCTAAGTAAATTGCATGTGGTGGCTGATAGGAAATCAGGATAATAGAAATCAAAGCATTTGAAGGCCTGCTTCAGACGCCCCCCAAACTTTAGCGTGGAGAAATCATCCCTTCGTGCCAAGAGATAATTGCAGTACTCTCTGAATGAGAAGGATTTTTTCATGGTCAAATAATCGTAGCCACTGTCGCCACGGGGGTTGAGCAGTGGGAAGAGCAATGGCTCAGCACTGGGAGACCAGAGTTTCAATGTTTTCGGGACATCATCTGCCATTGAGTACATGACCATGGAGCCAAAGTCTCCTCCTGCCTCAGACGGTGTGTATACGATCACAACCTCATCGGCTGTTGGCATCGCACCGGTACCCCGGTGGACTGCATTGAGATCGGCCCGCATGGCCAGATTGACATTTTCGACATGTCGTGACTGATTGCGCAACAAATACTGGTTCATGGTGGAATAGACCTTCGCAAAGGGATTGCATGCATGCAACATGGCCACAACTTTTGACCACGGACGAACGGAGGCCTGTGTAGGCGTTCACTCTACGGGACACAACCGCGTTCCCATGTCCAAGAAGTACATTTGATTCCCTTTCGGAGTGGAATCCTCGCCTGACATACCTTGGTACATCGTAGTGTACATTTGGCCCTGCACTATAAATGCTTGTGCTCCCTGGCCCAGTGGTGGGCACTCTGCGTGAATACTAGCAAATGCCAGAGACGAGTTTAGCGATAGATTGAGGCTCGAAGTGTTTCCCCTCCTCACTATCTTCAGTCATAAAAACGGACCAACAGTTGTGGTGCATCGTCCCTCCGTGGTTCGTTTATCAAGCCACTTTTTTGCAGCAATTCAACAGCGACCACCTTGTGGGCCGACCATCTCACAGGAGAAATATTTTGCCCCGCAGCAGAACACAAAAGTGTCCATTTTTTCCAGGTAGATTGGGTCGCTGACTGATTCCTCCCCCTTTTAAAACAAAGGACGTACGTTGGGGTGGACAGTAGTAGTAGTATTTGGGTGTTGTCGGGGTGTTTATTGGACCCGCTCAGAATTTTCTTTTAACTTTAGTTGGGTTGACCCAACATCTAAACCGGCCACCGAAAACGCCCACAAATTTTTTTTCATGCAAGGCACAAAAGGGTCGCCAGCGAGTACAGAGAGTCTTCCCGTATCTTTTTTCGAAGCCACCGTCGGGTTCCTTCGAAGAACGCAGGGCACTTTTTTTGGCACAATGCTTTGGCCGAAAATTTTTTTTCTCCAGGTTCGTAATGTCCCTGGCGTACGTTCGTCCGCAGAAGTCATGCAAAGTTTACAGTTCTGTGCGACTGAGCACAGTGCATTGCAGCATAGTAATCATTCGCTTTGCTTATTGCCCCACTCGTTCAGGGCCATCATGTCACCTTGAACACAATTTCAGGTATCTTGGATTCTCGAGAACCGTAATGCCAGTCAAGTCCTTAATTTTTTCAAGGACTTGATCCTTGGAAAAGCATATCGAGGGAATCTATCTGGGTCGTCCGCTTTTTTTCAAACCCTTGTTGGAGTGCACCAAATGCCTCATCAAGATTGTCCGTACCATCTGTGGAGCACTCTTCTATCAATTGATGATTGTACATTTCAAGGATGCAATATCTGCAGCAAAGTTGATAGTTTTCAAGGGATCGACCCCTTTTTCGCCAAAGACAACAATTATTAAAGAGAGCAAGAAGCTCTTCTCATTATTCTTTTTTGCGGGGGCCCTACTTTGGAGCAGACCGAACTGTAATATCGATTTTTGCTGCTAAAGATTTGCCCCATGTGTGTTTCAGTAACACTCAAATGAGATAAGTATTTTCGGCCGCAGAAATCATAAAAGATTTTTTTATTTTCAGCCGAAAGCGACGCAGAAGCCATGACCGAGTTATAATCTATAGGCTTGCTGTAAACATGGCAGAGTGCGAGTCCCCGCTCATTTTGTTCCCAACGACGATCTTTCTCGCCGCCTGAAGTTTTCAAGTTAATGTGGTATTTTGTTTCCAGTAAGTGGAACACTTGTTGTAAAGTGTCCGAACTGTCTGTGATTTGGCTCATGGGTTCATGAGAGCCCAAGTCAACCCTTGAACGTTTACGGACTTGGTTCTTTAGAACCCAAGTTAACCCTTGACTGTTCACGGACTTGGGTCATGGGTTCAGGAGAACCCAAGTTTAGAACTCTTGACAGGGTTAGTGTTATTCTATTTGGGAATGCAACAAATGTTTTATTGCTCAAAATAGATGCCATGTGGTCTTAGTTTAGCATATTCATGTTGGATCTTTGCGGGATCATTACCCAGTGCCCAATCAACAGCATAGGCCGAGGCCAGGACACCGCTCCGCAGTCGTTGCCATTATTCTGTACTGTAAGAACAGGCACGATTGTAATGTTTAATCTTTCCGGCGAACCTTCACCTTCACCAAAAACTTTGTGCACAACTTTGTGCAATTGCTTTGAAAGGATCATGTTATTCATAATCATAAACACGGACAGATTTATGTTCATACTAGCCGCAAAGCCGCCCTCCGGGCGGACTTTTTGGCTAGCTCCTGTGGAGGGCTATTAGTGGGCCAAGGCCCACCAAACACAGCTTTCTGGAGTGTGTTTGGTGGGCCGAAGGCCCACCAAACACACTCTCCAGATAGCCCCTTCTAACTTTCCTGAAATCATGGATGTAGAAATGTATGTATTAACGCCTTACCCATCACCCCCCACCAATTCACTCACCCATTACCCATCACCCCCCACCCATTACCCATCACCACACACCCATTACCCATCACCCCCCACCTATTCCCTCACCCATCACCCCCCACCCATTCACTCACCCATTACCCATCACCCCACCCATTCACTCACCCATTACCCTACATCAAGGTTTCCTCAATTCTCGCAACCCACATTTTTTCACAATTGTCGCTAATAGGCTGCTAAAAAAAAAAAAAAAGATCGGATCATCTCATAAGTGGGCTTAAAAGTTGCCCCTGGTCGAGCTGGTTCCAAAACTGTGCCATATGATGGGATTGGGGCACGGGGCGGTACCTATCGCGGACACACACACACACACACACACTTTCGCTTATATTATTATAGATAGAAGATAGAAGTAACCAGGACCCAATGTCCATCATCCTCGGTTACGCCTAGATGAACTGTTAGCAGCGCTTTTTCTCCTTTGCCGAGATGTCCGGAAGGCGAGCCCTGGGCAAGAGGGCAGTCATGAGGACAGCAGGCTCGACATATGCGATGTCAGTATGGCTAGCAATTATACCCAATAATGATACAATGGATTCATCAGTGAGTTTGCGACCCAAGTTAATGTCCTCTAAGGCAGCATTTGTGACCGAAGCCATCCTATAATTATCATGCAAAATATCGTAGGATATATATGATAATTACCAGAGAAGTTACCAGAGAGAGATAGAGCGCAGTGTAATACGTCTTGCCTCGAGCGATGAAAGGGAGACAGAGTGACACAAAGTTTGTGTTAACCGGAGAAAACTGTTTACTCCTATCAGCAACATTTAGGCTGGGGGAAACGGTAAGACATTAAAATCTCGAGAAACGTGGGGTAATTTCACAAAATTATGGATGAATAAAATTTATATTTCAACTGGCTTCCCTGTGGTGCAAATTAGGAGAAATTCCATCTAGAAATAATTAGTCCATGAGCCAAGACCCGAATTTTGGGATATCGGTACCACCCGGGGTGACTAATTCTCTTAGGTGTTTTTAGCTTGCTACATGTCTCTAGTTTATGTTTTGATATGATAGCCCTTGCACACTGGTAGCTTAATGGTCGTTATCACTTCTTGAATAGACACACCCTAAACCCAAAATTCAGAATTTTTTAAAATGTCAAATTTGGGGGCAGGAATGCCTAAATGTCACTAAAATGAATATAGTAATTGTCACATTTAATACAAGTCCTGTAAATACACACTAAGCATGCCATGGGCTTGTACTTACTATTATGGCCAATTAATCCTCCTCAAATCATCTACGTCAGACTCGGAAACTGACTGTTGTGCTACCGGCTCTTCTTCAATAGCCTTGTTCTGGCATGTCTGTAACCTGCACATGTCCGTACACTTCAGGCCATTGCTGAGGCAAGTGCACTTAGGGAGTTCGCATGACCGCACACACTTGCAGGACAGTAGCTGCATAACAGCATCTGGTGCTGGGGAGCCTCGCATCCAGTTGACACAAGCTTGCCGTCCTCATCTGTCATCCAGCCGCAGTCTGTTGGGGTTCGCAACAAAAGGCTGGCTCTGCAGACTTCTCCTCCAGATCGCAGCCTGGTAGTTTGCACGTAGTGCATGCATGAAGAGGCAGTCCTCCCCAAGGAGGGAGTTGACTTGACTCCACCTCTCCACGTCTCGCACAGAACAGCTCAACCGAAGCTTGTTCACCTCAGTTGTGTGGGTAGATGGCAGGTACATGTGGCAGGTGATTTCCTGTAGCTTCTCAAAGAGTTCAGGAACACTTCCCATGAGCGCCCCAAATTCGTGGAAAGCATCCTGGTATGTCTTGTCCATCTTCACCTGCTTGAGTGTTTGTCATCTTCCCCCGGGCCAGCGAATGCACTGACGGTATCACAGCCTGTAAGGCATGCATACCAATCAATGAATCACACCGCTGCCTCCCAGTGTAACGGTCAGTGTGGTGATATCCAGGAATCTTGTCCGGTTTTTTCCCGCACTTCTGGAACAGGTGGGATGGGATCTTTTGGCACATGCCCAGACACAGGGCCATGACGTCTGTAAACCTCTGCAGTGATGATACAGACTTGTACCCAGATTCTGCTGCATGAAGTGCATGGAGAAGGAGGCGTGTGTCTGCTTTTTCTTGACTTGACTTAAGCTCAGGAGCCTCTTCCCACTGCTCTTTGGGGATCTTGAAGCAGAGCTGCTCACATGTGACATACAGCTCCTTGCCCTCGAGCTTCTCCCTGTGCTGTGGTTTTTTTCCATTCTTCTACCAGGGCTTTTATGAGACTTGCCTTGTTGGAGGAACTACCGAGTAACTTTCTCCACTGCTGGATGTTGTGCCCAGGGGTTTAATGTTCTTGAAATGGATTCCTGTGCCTGCACTTCTGTTGGCTCGCTCTGCATCTTTGATGGAAAGTCTCCTTGTAGACGTCAAACACAACATCAATGCGCCTGCTCTTAGCACCCTCATGGACAACGTGCTCCCGTGCTGTGCCTGCAGCTGTGGAAAAAGTGTTGTCGTTTCCCCTTTAGTTTTTTGACCAGGGTCATCCCATCAATTATGGTAGCAGAGGGCTCGGGGATCACCTCTGCAGGAGAAACATTCCTCTCCAACTCCCTTGCTAGGGCAGCCTTGGGTTTGGGCCCTTTCGGAGAGACCCATCACCGCTGGCAAGTGCCCATGGGAAAGGCCCCAGGGGATGAGCCAAGACATCACTCATTTTGAGCTTCTGTTTTTCAGCAACAAGGATCATCTGGCCAAATAGGTTCCTGTCAGCCTTTAAGGAAGCCCCTTGGCATGGCCTTGTGAGCGTGGCTTCATTCTGATGTTAGTGAACGTTCTCGTTTCGTCTTCGCATCGTGTCATGAAACTGTATAGTTGGCGTATCGGTCTCCAGGCGCTCTTCCTTGAAGGCTTGATATGCACCTCTCCTATTCTGTAGGCCCCTAAAGGTCTTTGGCAACTTTTGGTTTGGGGCTGTAGTCGCAGTTGACAAACTGACAAGATCTCCTTGCTCTGCGTTGAAAGGGGTTCAACCAGCGGTCTCCATCAGTTTAACTAAAGATTGGACATCGGCCTCATCTCTTTAATCCTGGGCATCTGTAGGTCTGGGTGGCTGAAGTCAGTATACTTTTGGCCTCTACATGGCCCTGAGCTGTCCTCAAGTATCTGCTGCGATACTCCGATGTCAGGTAGTACCTGGCGACAGCTCCAAACCCTTTTAGGCTGAAGCCTTTTGTGCCCCCTGGTGTCTGGGTTTTCTTTGTTGATCGTCTCTTCGAATATGAATAATATGAATAAACCCCTAAATATGGGGAAACTTGAAATATACATTGAATACTCTTGTAGAGAATCAAATTAGCTACAAGAGCTGTTAGAATATATTTTTCAATTTCTCCCATATTTAGGGATTTATTCCAGATTATGGAAAATACCCAAAATTATTTTTTTTAGGGTAAATTCCCAAAATATGAGGAAATTTGAAAATACCTAGGAACAAACTCTGGTAGAGAATCAAATTCTACATAGGTGTCCAAAGTTTCGCAACGATCGTGTGATTGATTTTAAAGAAAAGAGGAAACCCCGAGCGTCACGCTGAATTTTTTTTTTTATGGGTAGCACCCCCATTGCATAAAAAAATCAGACTAAGCTACCAGTGCGGGAAGGCTTTTCATACTTAATGTATTTACAGTCACTCTATAAACTTTTAGTACCATTCGTGTTTAGTCCCCCCAGGGGGTACCGATATCTGGCCTGGCTCATGGACTAAATGATTTAAAGCGTGTTTTTAACTTGAAGAGGTGCCTTTTAACCCTGCCCCAATAACCGTTACGCTGGTGCAATGAAATAGGCTGCGGAGCATAAAAAAAATTAATTTCTAGAAAACCGTGTTTTATTTAACAAAACGTGAGCGACGAATAAACATCAAGAGTTTAACAGGCATCCCTGTGGGGAAATCTGAAATAAAAATTTCGAGAAAAGATAGCATGAAGCGTAATTTGCCATTGGAAAAGTGCCCTTTTTGCCCACTTCGAGAACAGGTAAACATTATTATTTCGAGAATCGTGTGTTATTGCAGCCAACCTTATAGATGAATAAAAAACCCGTGTTCAAGAGGCTTCCCTGTGGTGCAATCAGGAAAGAAATCCATTGGTAAATAACCAAGTTATGCGTGTTTTGATTTCATAATTCCATGGTGCTTTTATGAAAAGTAATACATTACCAAGCTTGTAAACATTCAACACACGTTATAGCTGAATTGAAAAGAAGCTTTTAACACGCTTGTCTGATTAAGAATGTTCCAGGCTTACCTGTGGTGTAATTAAAAGAGATATCCGTTGATAAAAGACCAGTGTAATTTAAAATGTGGGTTTTTTAGGATTATTTGGCTGGAGAAATACTCAACACTCGAGGGAGCGGGTGATAAGAAAGTTAATAGAATAGTTACATCGTAAAAAAAAATTAACAACACGTAATAGATGAATTGAAAAAAAGTTTTTAACGGGTTATTCTGATGAAGATGTTTCCAGGCTTGCCTGTGATGTAAAAAAAAAAGAAATCCGTGGAGAAATAACCTGGGTAATTTAAAGGTGTCTTTTAAAGGCATGAAAGTATGAGAAAATTTAAATAGGTAAAAAGTTAATGCCCAAAATGCAAGAGTAAAAAAAAATTTTGGAATTTTGCCACCAAAAAAACCATGCAGAAATATAGAAGTGCCCTTTTAAACCCCCCGGCCACACACACACCGGCGGGGCCCTGCCCGGGCCCGCCCAAAAAGTGGCGGGGCATCACCCATCGTTCCCCGGTGTACGATTCACCACTACTTTGACCCTCAGTACTACACCCGCCACGCCCCATGCGGGGCAGACGACGCCCACACGGTAAACTTTGGGCCACCAGGGTTCCCCGACTTGCTGATATTATCATAAAAACTTCACCCCGGGGAGCAGTTTTTCAGTATAGGGGTAGGGTAAGTTCCAGGACTTTTCGCACATAGAACTTTCACCGGATGTCCCTTTTCCCTGAACACTACACCCCTTTTTGCAATAATACTTTTTAAACCCAAAGGGTAATTTTCCCAGGCACATTCGCTTGAAATGATCTTTTTCTACTTTAATTACTACCTAAAATTCGAATCCCCCATGTTTTACCCAGGTTTCCAGAATTGGTATACATTTTTTTCCTTTAAAAAAAAAACCCTTTTTCCCCCCCCGGGGAAAAGGTTTCAGGGGTTTTTTTGTCCCAGTGTAGCCCCGGGGCCCAAAGGGGTAGTGGTGAGCCCGCTATTTAAAGGCGATCTAACCGTTTCCCCTTGGGCCCGAGTAGCTAACACTGCACAAATACCATTTGAAACACTTTTCCCCGGGGTGAATATTTGTTTTGACAAAAAAAAACCCCCCCCAATTTTTGATCCGGGGGTAAAACTTTGGGGGAAAACATTAAAGGTAGAATAGTTATAAAAGTAAAAAACATAGAACTTTTTCAAGGGAATGTGCCGGAACATTCCCCTCCCCTTTTAAAATGAAACACTGCTCCCGGGTGAATGTTGTTTGATAATATATCCCAATTTGATCTTGGGTAAAACGTGGTGGAAACATTGAATGAGGGGAAAGTATTAAAAAGTAAAACAAAAAAACATTTAAAAAGGCAAAATGTCCCTTTTGGGCCTAGAAAAACAATCCTACCTGTAGCCTATACGAAACACTGCCCCCTGGGTGAATATTTTTTGTTTGCCAATATATACTTTTTCCCCCCAAGTAAGAATTGGTAACATTGTCATGTCAAAAAAACTTTTCCCCCAAAAGGGAAAGCAGTTTTTCAGTGCGTTTTTGGGAGGTGTAGCAAACCCCGGGCCAAGGGAAAGCTGGCGAGATGCGCCCTAGCGATTTCACCAGCTCCCTTTTGGCCCGAGTAGCTACATTTGCAAAAATTTACGAAACTGAAATACTTTTCCCCTTTGGATGAATAGGTTTGAAAATTTATATACTAATTTGACCCGGGGTAAAAGTGGGGGAAAAACTTTGAATGTAAAATAGTAATCAAATAAAACCCTGGGAAACATTTAAAGGCGAATTTTGCCTGGAACATTCCCTACCCTTATACTGAAACACGGCTCCTGGGTAAATAGTTGTTTTGAACAAAAATTATCTACCAAAATTCTGTTTCCGGGGTAAAACGTGGAAAAAACTTTAAATGTAGAGGAGTTTTAAAAGGAAAAAACATAAAACTTTTCCCAAGCGAATTCCCTTTAAAACTTTCCCCAAAACCCTTTACTGAAACCTGTCCCGGGTGAATATTTTATAGTTTTTTGATAATATAGTACACGTATACCAATTCTTAATTTGGGAAAAAAACCGTAAAATTTTTCAAACAAGGGTACGTAGCTTTTAAGTGAAATGCGTGAAATGCGTAAATGTTCTATTTTCTATTTTAATTACTACTCTACATTCAATTTTTCCACCATATTTTAGCAATGGGGGAACCCTGGGGGCCAAATGCTTATCTGGGGGACTCGCCCTGCCGCGAGGCGCATTGGGGGGTTGTAGCTACTGGGGATCAAAGTAGCTGGTGAATCGCTCCCACCGGCGGCCCCACCCCCAAAACACACCGGCCGCCAAATGAAAAATACAGTACCCCGCCCGGACCACCGTTTTGGGAAAACTTTGAATCCGCTTCGGGAAAATGACTTTTTGGGTGATGGTTTGCATGGGCAGCAATATAAAATCCATATAAAAAAGCCCCCTACTATTATAATACGCCCATATAAAATACCTAAAATTTCATAAATAAAATTTATTATTTTAAAATTAGTAATTATCGGCCGGCGAGGGGCCCCCCGCCCCCGGGAAGGCACCCACCCCGCAGGGGCGGCCGCGCCGGAGGGAATTTTCAAGCCCCCCGATGTTTTCATCCGGCCGTTTGAAAAAGGCCCAGCCGGTAAAAAAACCCCCCCACACACACCCGGCCGCCTCTAGCCAGCCCCTTTTCCCTCGGCCCGGGTAGGCCGCGCCGGTTTTGTGTGTGGGGCCCGGGTTTAGAACGCCCCAAATTTTCCTGGCCCAAAGTTTAGAATTTTGGAAAAAAGAAACATATTATATTTAAGTAAGATTTTGGGAAGGGTAAGTATTTGTTGAGAAAAATGGGGATTCCCTTTAATCCTTTTTGGTCAGAGAAGCAAATTTATTTTTTTTTTCATAGATAAGTGAAAAGATTCAGTTAAAAATTTTTGGGATAAAGACTTTTATAAAAACCCTTTTTATTTAATGTAATTATCCCAGTGAAAATATTAAAGGGAAAATGGGAGTAATTTGTGTATGAATTTTTTATAGGGTAAATAAGGTTACAGATTTAAAAAAAATTGCTTTTTTGGTTCCCAAAAATCGGCAAACAAAGACCAGATTTGTAATCGCCACAGTTTGAAGACCCTAAAAACCGAGTTTTAAACCCAAAATTTTTGATATATTTTAATTTTGCCAAAAAAGTGCGGGTAAAGGGGCCCGGGGTTTTTTTTTTAAAAATAACATTTGCATAATATCCCGAACCAAAACTAAGGGAAAAAAATTTAAAAGGGGAAAATAAAAAATGCCCCCTCTTGAAAGGCCCAAACCAGTGGTAAACGCGAAAGTAAAAATTCCCTGCATAAAAAAAAGCCACAAACAATGATTTTTAGAAACTAAAAAAAAAAGAATATCGCGATAAAAAGTGAATGTTAGGGGCAGAACGGAAATGTGGGCCCTTTTCGTTTGATCTCTTCGAAACGGAAAAAAAATATATACGTCTGTTTTCTGTTTAGATCAATAGTATAGTCGGAAAAGGCCCAAAAAAACCAAAGAGATGGAAAAATATTGGGAAAATTTTGCTGCCAGAAATATTTAAATATTATAACTACATATATACGTAAACAGATCTCAGTAATAATTGTGTATAATGACGGTTGAAATACTTGTTATTAAATGTAAGGTTCCCATCTAAAAATAATATAACGAAAGTGTGTGTGTGTCTGTGTGTATGTCCGCGATAGGTGCCACCCCCCCGTGTCACAATCCCATGATATGGACGTTTGGAGCCAGCTCGACCAGGGGCACATTATAACCCACGTAGTGAGATATCCATCCTTTTTTTTTTTTTTTTTAGCGCCTATTAGCGAGAATTGTTGAAAAAATGTGGGTTTGCGAAATTGAGAAACTGATTTAGGGTGGTGTGTTAATGGGTGAGTGAATGGTGGGTGATGGGTATGGGTTGGGGTTGGATGAGTGAATGGGTGGGGGTTGGTGATGGGTGAGGGCATAGTTGGGGGTGATGGGTAATGGGTGCTGAATGGGTGTGTGTGATGGGTAATGGGGAGTGCAGGGTGGGCGGTGATGGGTATTGGTAGTAAATGGGTGGGGGTGATGGTTCATGCGTTATACATACATTTCTAACATCCATGATTTCAGAACGTTAGAAGGGCTTCTCTGGAGAGATCTGTTGTTTGGTGAGTCTCGGCCACCTTGGTTTGGTGGGCCGAAGGCCACAATGCCCTCCGCAGGGGCATTTAGCTATAAAATCCGCCGGTGGCGGCGTTTGCGGCATAGTGCTGTATATTATGGATCTTTAGTAAGTTTGTAGCATTTATAGGGCGGAAAATGCTTACAGAGGAAAAAATTATTTACAAATAAATTCGGCCAAAAATCGACCAGATTCGTGATTGCCATCAGTATGAAGCCCCTATAAACTTGTTTCTCCATATGTGGGAATAATTTGATTTTCGGCCAAAAACATCAGGCCCATGGTCCAGAATTTTTTTTTTAAAATCACATTCAATTATATTACCGTACCATACACTTAAGGACAAAATGGGTTAGAACATAAAGATGCCTGCTCTTGAAGGCCGTATCCCGTTGTACTCACGTTGAAATAAAATCATGGATAAATAATTGCACAACTCTTGTTATCTAAAACGAGGAAAAAAGAATATTCTAAAGAACGGACTGTTGGACAAAACTGTACTGTGCCATGCGTAGATCTCGTCGAACCGTAAGTAACAATTATTTACTAATTTTTCAGTTTAGATGACATTTTTTAGTCCGGAAGGGCAATAAGCCAAAATTAGGCCCTTTTAGAGATAATTTAGCAGCCAGAAAAATATAATTTTTGAATTACAATATCGTAAAATGAATCTCAGTAATATTGTGTATAATGACGGTGTAATATTTGTTATTCATGTAATGTCCCAGTGATGATATTAGTGTAGATGGAGTAATGTGTGGATGCAACTTTATACGGGGAAAAAACATGTATTATATATTTACATATCTTAAAACTATCTCCCGTAGTAATTGTGTATGCTGACGGTATCTATCATTGGTTATTCTATATAATATCCCAATAATTATTTTTGTTGATTGGGAAAACCGTACGGTAGTTCTACTCTACTCCAACCATAAGTCTTATAGCGTTTGTACTGACAGGCAAAAGTAGTAAACCCTACTTTGCTCAAAATATGTTAACAGTCTTTGGGCCGCCAAAGTCGCATAAACTCGTTCACAACGAAAAAACCGTAAAATCCATACATGTCAGATCAGAACCGAAAGTCAACAGACTTGTGGCTATGGTTTCCGCAAGACCGGCAACGGACGTTACTCCAACTGTATTCAAACATTGGCCGTTTAAATTTCATAAACGCTTAGATCGAAAAGAACGGTCTAATCTCAGCTCACGTGTCCCTTATTTATATACTGACCCGCAACGCCAGCCTCCGGGCGGCCTTTTTGGCTGCTCGCTGCGGAGAGATATGGTGGGCCTTCGGCCAACAACCTTGATGGTGGTGTCCCACCACCCCATCAGTGGCTGGGTGTGCCTTCGCACCCAAACTGGGGCCTTCGGCCCACGCACCCACCCCTTCGGTGGGCCTTCGCCACCACCTGTGGTTTGGGTGGCCTTCGGCCCACCAAACAGACTCTCCGATAGACCATTACCCACCCCTCGGCCCAACAAACAGCCTCTCCATATATCCTTCTAACTTTTCCTGAAATGTATGTATTTCCCCCCACCCTTCATCACCCCCTACCCATCACCCCCCACGCCATTCATATCATCCATTACCACACACCCCATTCCTCACCATTTACCCATCAACCACACAACCCATTCACTCACCCATTACACCATCACCCCCACCTATTCCCCACCCCCTCACCCATCACCCCCCCCCCATTCACTCCCCATCACCCCCACCCATTCACTCACCCATCAAACCCAACCCATTACCCTCCCCCCACCCATTCACTCCCTATTACCCTCACCCTACATCAAGGTTTCCCTCAATTCTCGCACCCCTTTTTTTCTTCACATTTCTCGCTTAATAGGCTGCTAAAAAAGGAAAAAAGTGAATCGTAATCATCTTATAAGTGGCTTAAAACCTTCCCCTGGTCCCAACCTGATTACCAAACTGTGACACTATGATGGGATTCCGCCACAGGTGCGGCACCTATCGTCGGACAGACCACACACACACACCACACACCCCACCAAACTTTCGGGGGGGGGCGTATATTATTATAGATATATAGGACGGATTTATGCTTGGCGGCGGGGCAGGCTCAGAGGGGGTTTTCGTAGCAAAGCCCTTACGGGCGCGATTCAAAGATGTAACTGAAGACCAAGTTGTAGGGCACCAAATTTCTATCGAAGTGTGGCCTCACCTTTCATTCAGACCTACCCTAAGTCCGCCAGACACCAGAAGCTCCCCAGAAAAACCACTATATTCACTTTAACTCACAAGAACCACTTAGTTCGGTATTCGATAGATTTTACTGAGGACAAAGTTGTAGAGTGCAGCAAACTCTATAGAGAATGTGCCCCTCGACATTGCCGTACCACCTCATTAAGTCCGCCAGACACCGTAAAGCTCCATTCTCTCATAAATCGTTTCTAGCTTGTTTAAGATCTGCGACGTGCTGCGCACGTCGCAGATCTTAACCCTGGGTCAAAAAGGTATAACCTAGCTTGTTTAGAACTGCGACGTGCGCACACTCACAGATCTTAAACCTCGTCAGAACAGCTAGAGACCTAGACTTGTTTAAGATCTGCGACGTGCTGCGCAGTCGGCAGATCTTACCTGTTCCGAAAAGCTAAACAACCCTACCCTTTTTAGATCTGGGTCGAAAAAGCTATAAACCTCCTTTTTTAAGATCTGCGGCGTGCTGCGCTTACGTCCAATCTTAAGCCATGGTCAGGATATATGCGGGGGTGGGGCAGGTGCATCTCAGAAGTGGTTTTTTTTCTTACGAAAAGCCACTTACGGTCGAGATAAAAAAAATTCACTGACAAAAGTTGTAGAGGGACACACTCTCTATCGGAATTGGACGCTCAGAATTCATTCAGACCTACACTAATCCGCCAGATGCCACGAAGCTTACCTGAAAACATCTATAATTTCACTTCAAACTCACAGAAAGCCCCTTAAGTTCGCGATTTCGAAAGATTTCCACTGAAGACAAAGTTGTAGAGCAAAAACTCTAATCGTAGATGTTGCCTCAAATTTTCATTCAGACCTACACTAAGTCCGCCCAGACTCGGCAGGCTCACTTCTCTCAAATCACCTCCGTTTTTCGCGTAAAACCTGTTTCTGTCCACTGGATTTTGCACGTTATTATTTACCCGACCGTAGGTGTTTCAGGGGGCTTGATACTTCGTTAGGTCTAAGGTCATAGCGACAACGCCAAAGCGCACAAAAACGCGCAAGTCGCTCAAACACTGCACGTCAAAGTCCAGCCTCTCGTTCTCAATAAAAACTCAGGCTTAATTGAAAAGGTATAGAAAATATGTTAAGATGAGCCGAAGTGGCAACTCAAAACACAAAATTCCGTCAACCACTCACAACAAAAGTCAACTCGAAACTACAATCTTCAAATCAACTCAAAACTCACTCACACCCATCATCAACTAAACATAACTCCAACAACTCTCACAAACTCAACTCACTAACTCACAGACAAAACAACACATCAATAACTCAACAAACACAAACTCACAAACACAACTCAAAAACTCATCATCAAACGCAACCGCAACACACAACTCCACACAAATCAAAACTCAACGCAAAGGTTTCAAACAAACGCAAAACTCAATTCCACTCTCAAAAAACAACAGACAACACAACTCAGACTCCAGACACAACTCCAAAACTCCCAGCAGACTCCAAACTCACACACTCAAAAGCAACCTTCACCACTCACTCACCTCCCAACAATCACAACTCAACATCTCACTCAAGCATCAAAACGCAACAACTCATCAAAACTCAACAACGAACTCCAAAACATCACACTCCACGAACACCTCCCTCACTCAACTCCACACTAACCACTCCTCAAAACACAACTCATCCACACCTCCAACAACAGAACTCAACTCCAAACAACTTCAACAGCCACAAAAAAACTCATAAACTCAAACAAACAAAACACTCCAGACTACACTCTCAAAACTCCTCACTCAAAAAAAAAACTCAAACGTCAAATCACAACACATTCAAACACTCACACCATCAAAACTCAACTCAAACATCAACACTCACAAACAACTCCAATAACTCAGACTCAAATCAAAAAAGCTCGAACTCACCAACTCAATCAACTCAACTCAAACACTCCACTCAAAACTCAACTCACTCACACCTCAAAATCGGCAACTCACTCAAACACATCCAAAGCATGTTCCAAACTCAAAATTCACAAAATCCAAAACTCAGTCTCACGAATCCTCAACACTTCAGTCACACACCACACAAAATCACCAACGAACATCAGGAGCGCAAATTCAAAACTCAGGAAAAACTCAACACAAACTCCCAAACTCAAAAGACTACAAAACAGGCAACTCACTCAAAACAAGAACCACCAAACCTTCACACACAACTCAAAAAAACTCAAAACTCACAACTCAACTCACTCAACAAACCACCAGCGCCTTTGGAGTGAGGCAAAGGCGACCTCATTCTGTTACAGGTCGCAGCCACGAACTACTCATACCCAGCCGAGGACTCTTCGGGACCTCTTGCCACCAATTTCCTCAACAAAATCGCCCTAAACCCCTACTTGTTTAAGATCTGCAAACGTGCTCCCGCACGTCGCAGATCTAAACTTAAAAAAATAACCCTTTTTAAGAAACCGACTCAAACCACGATCAAACCTCAAAAACTAAACTACTTTTAAGATCGCACTGCGCGAAATCAGACTAAAGGTTAAAAGCTACATCCTTTAAACCAGAAACATAACGCTTTTTTAAAAATTGCGACGGCTGCGCACGTCGCAATCTAAACCAGGGTCAGGAAATATAGGGGGTGGGCGGGGCAGGCTCAGAGGGGTTTTTCTTACAGAAAACCCACTAACGGTCGAGATAAAAAAAAATTCAATGACAACAAAGTTGTAGAGGGCCACAAGCTCTATCGGAAGGTGCCTCAGAATTCATCAGACCTACACAAGTCCGCCAGATCCCAACGAAGCTTACCTGAAAACATCTATAATTCACTTCAAAACTCACAGAAAAAGCCCTTAAGTTCGAGATTCGAAAGATTCCACTGACGACAAGTTGTAGAGCGCAAAAAACAATCCCCCCCCCCAGAATGTGGCCTCAAATTTTCATCGACTACAATAAGTCCGCCAGACTCCGAAAGCTCATCTCATACAAAATACCTCGTTTTCGCGTAAAAAACCTGTTTTCTGTCCACTGGATTTCCAGTTATTTTTACCCACCGTAGGTGGTTTCAGGGCTGGAACCGTTAAGGTCTAAGGTCCTAGCACCAAACGCCAAAAGTGCACAAAAACAGCGCAAGGTTTCAAACACGCACGGTCCAAGCCAGCTCTCGTTCTCAAATAAAAAATCAGGCATAATAGAAAAAAGGTATAGAAAATATGTTAAGATGAGCCGAAGTGGCAACTCACCACCAGCCGCCATCTTGGAGTGAGGCAAAGGCGACCTCATTCTGTTACAGGTCGCAGCCACGACTACATCTACCCCAGCCGAGGACGTCTTCGGGACCTCTTGCCACCTTCCAGTTCCCCGCGTGTCTGGTGCTTGATTCCTGCTAGCAGACGCAGGGCGAGCCACACCGCGAGGAGAAGGAGGGTTTGGATGGGGCAGACGCGAGCTGGGAGCGAGGAGCGAGTCGCTAGACAGGAGAGCGACCACGTGTGTACAGTGACGAGAGTACCACAGCTACAGGACTTCCCCAGGTCGTCGAAAAGCTTAAGATAACCATAACCCCTTATATATATTCCCCAGCCAGATACCAGACAGTAGGTTATCATAGGCGTAATTAGGGATAGTTATCTAGGGAGTGCATGAGCGGTCTGCGTGCTGGGGTGCTATTTTTGCTAGATTGTTGTAAGTAAACTAGTTAAGGTACTATGTGTTGTTGTTTACCCTGTGTTTAGTCCTGGACCCTAAAGCTTCATATTGAGTCCCAAGAACCCGGAGGTAAGGTAATTTAATTCAGGAGAAGTAAAGTGAAGTCTAAGTACTTAAAACCCCCATTAAAATCTAACTCCCGACAGACATGATTAATAGGGTACGCCGTATAACAAAAATTCTTTTTCTCAACTTGAGCATGCCAATTTCCTATGTAAAATGGAATTCTAGGACGATTTTATCTAATTTCCATTTTGCATTTGAGCAATTCTTACTATGCAAAATCGCACTTTTATATTGCACCCTTATCGAATAATGCTTAAATGAGTACGCAGTGTCCCGGTTGTCCTGTTTAAATTTCATCATGCCACCAATATGAGTTCCAAATGACTGGCGTGGTAAGCTCTTTCTGATCAGTTGGTTCATCAGGCACTACATCACAGTGTCACAGTCTCTACGTTGGCAGAACGTGACCATCATGTCCTTCTTAGACCTGAAGCAGGGCATGCTCTCCCGGTGGTGGGCCCGAGCCCGGATGAACCCGTCTCTGGCCTGCTGCCCCACCACTGCTGCCGCAGCCTCTGTCACCTGCTTCACGACTCTTTCGGTGCTCTGAGTGTGGGATAGGAACTCCGGAACCTCGTACGGCTTGACCAGGATCTCCTGGATCTGATCCCCGGACAGTGAACAGGTGAAAAGCCGGTTCTGCACGGCCAGGCGCCACTGATAGTGTCGCAAGCGGGGTGACAGTTCAGTTGGGTGTTGCAAGGTTACACTGTGTCCCCATATCCTGCCAGCC
>JACEEZ010005738.1:0-17586 GCA_016584305.1 Chionoecetes opilio | reverse complement strand
GGTAGGTAGTGCCTGCTGGTCTGTCAAGACACGAAGCCAGGCGTATATAATTCAACCACCACAACTACCTACGTGACTACAGCCAATATATCTGACTGGCGTATGATAATCACCCGGATGTTGGCTCGTTCCCGACGCCGCCAAAACCACAGCACCTCCGCTCTCACAAAAACCTTCTAATTGTGATTAGGCTATAAGTACGGCTCACAAGGACCACTTTGAAGCACACACCCATGAACATCAATATTCCTTTACTCGGGGCACCATGGTGGAAAATTTATGTCACAAAAAATTATATTTATTTGATGTCTTACTATACAAAACCCATTGTCTATCTCATCCCGGACACCTCCCCAGCTAATCAACTAACTTAGATACTTATCGGTGGATAGTAGGGTTGAAAATGGTTGTAGGCTTAATCAATACGCAATGTCTGGTATCGAAGTGGTCACGCGTGATCAAGCCGCCGGTAGCAGGGCGGAGGCGGGGCGGATATATTTATCGGCGTCAGGCGGGGTTTTCATAACCCAGTTATCCTCGACGCGGTGAGATATAAATCACTTGTGTTGAATTCTAACACGTTCCTATTGTTTTTCATCACTTAATATGTACAAAATGAACGTATGTACAATTCTTCTCGTATAATCAGAGAAGAGAGATATCCCGTGGGAGTGGAATGGTACTTATAATACCAGCACGTATATATTAATAAGATATGTAACTCGAGTAAAGGCTATCTGGAAGTGTACTTATCATTACTTAAAAAAAAAAATTTTTAAAAAAAAAAAAACCTTAAAAATTTTAAAAATTTTGTTTTTTTTTTTTTTAACCATTTACAAAAAAAAAAAAAAATTATTTTTTAAAAAAAAATTATATATATATTAATATATACATCCCTTAAGCCACCCCAATTTGGTGATGGACAATACCTCCCTTACAAGGGGGGAGGGGGGGGGAACCAAACCACCACTCAGCCAAATACTGAGAGGGTGGTGTGGTGGATAATTCCACAATATATATATATATATAATATATATATATATAGACAACGAATCAATAATAGAAATATTATATATAGATTTATATATATGTATATATCTATATATATATATATATATTATATATATTATATATTATCTATATATGTACTATATGATATATATAATATATATAATATATATCTATAATATAGATATATAATATATATATTACATATATATATATATATATATATATTATATATATATATATATATATATATATAATATATATATACACCGTACCATAAGGGTACCATTCATGTACTGAAGGAGTGTGGGCTGGCAGGATTCAACTGAAGTAGTGGCGAGTGTGAGCGCGTGTTGATGCTGTAGCAAGAAGCGGGTAATACAGTAGCACGTTGGTTAGTCTGGTCTGATATGTCTTATTGTGTGTGTCCCTTTTAGCCCCTGAACCACATTTCTAGAGTAGCGCACCGAATTGTAGCGACTCGTTACTCGCAAACAACACGTGGGCGCACTCATAGGTACTAGTGGATAGTCGCATCAAAGTCGTATCCAAGTCGTGCTGAGAGTCGTGGCAGGGTCGCGAATAGGTCTTGCACACCACAAAACGTAAGTTAGTCAAAAGCCTTGTCATAACTGCATTGACTTAATGGTTGGTCATTGTCATGTCTACTGCCGTGCTATCCTTAACTTCTGTTTGATCAAAGATTTTCTCTTTGTGAAATATTTGGAATACCAACACTGATTCTGTACCAATGCACTAATGATCAGATAATATTTATAAGTCTTTTAAAAAAACGACAAGGTCTTTGAAAAGTCATTTATTCATATTGCAAACGCTTGGCATGTTCTTCCTCCGAAATTTTGCCAAGTAGCATACCACATTTACTTGAGTTGAAAACTGGATGAAGCTAAAATAAAATATTTGGCGCAAATGTGATTGGGTCGGTTTAGGACATTGCTGCAGAGAAGAAAAGAGATACTGAGAAGAGAATATCCATTATTATCATGGCTAAGCAGTTTGCCTGTCAGATGCAAGGCAAAGATTATACGGTAAGTAATATTTTTTCTCTTAAGTGGTCTTGAAGTCAAGTATAGTATTAATTAAGGAAGGCATGACAAATAAAATAATGAGTTGTGAAGAGCAGAGTATTGTGCATCATAGACGTTAATTGTTCGCTTGTTTTGCTTTGGGTTTAAAAAAAAACATATTTGGAATAGTGCCGCGATTCCTGAGGAAGACACAAAGACAGGAAGCTGCCACGCCTGTGATAGCATCATTGGACATCACCAGGGCTCATAGGTTCCCAAGGGATCCTCGCAGCCCTAAACAACCAACAGCAGCCAGCTAATAGTGGGCGAGGGCCAGCCAGGCTCACGGCCACTCATGCAAAACACGGCTGCCTGACCTGTATATCCTTGCCCCCTTCGGCTCCTGTCGAGTCCCTTGCTATACACCTCCCTCGCCTTCCCTTGCAGTGAACCTTCTATTCACGATCAGTGTATGTATTGGTACGTAGTAAATGTGGTTTTTCTGTAAGGCATTTCTAAGATGTCAGCTTCAGTATACCATGGCAGTTTATGTTGGTGTTGTATAGTGCTGCGAGGATCTCCTTGGGGGAAAGCCCTATAAGCCCTGATGATGTCCTATGATGTATCTATAACAGGACGTGGGGGGCCATGCTGACCTACCTTCTCAGGAAGCACAGGTGAGGCGGATGACAGCGTGTTGCCGTGAGTGGGGGGGGACGCCACACCGCCGCCAGGAGCACATAAGGCGGTATAAGTTGCAGGTAATATTCTAGTGTCCTTTCCCGCCCTTATTAGTGGGGGGGGGGGGGGGTTTTCCACCAAACACATTTCACAAGTTCCTTCAGATACCTCTAAAACGTAATTATAATGTGGTGGTAAAATTTTGTTTAGGTTACCGGGGGGGTTCGAGGACATATGGGAGCCTACTTAGGAGGGGGGTTGCAGTCAGTTAGTACACAAGTTATTTCGTACACCAAAAAGTTGCTTGTAGCTATAATCTATATGAAACTATTAGTCGTTTTCGTTACACTCAACTCAGAGTTGAACTTGAATACTAGTTACAAAACGAGTAAAAGTTTTAGTGTTTGGCCCCAATACTCTCCCAACTTTCCCAAAACAAGTTTGGTGAAGCTGTGGGAATGCAGGGCTTTCGGGGCTGTGAACAAAAATTATGCGTCGAAAACACGTATTTAAAGAGTTGTGTAGGGGTAAAATTCCCTAGATCTAAGGTAATTTCCTGTATTTAGAGACAATTTACCTCAACCAGAGGGGGGCTTGACCCACCGATAACCTAATCTAACATAAGAAAAACCTAACAAATCAAACCAAACCTAACCTAACCAAATCTAACCTAACCAAAATCTAACCTAACAAAATATAACCTAACCTAACAAATATAACCTAACATAACCCAAAAATAACCTAACCTAACCAAATATAACCTAACCTATCAAATATAACTATCCTACCTTACCCAAATATAACCTACCTTAAAAAGTAATCGGCCCCAGACCGATTTCATCATTCCTGATTTAATGCAGTCAAAAATATAGCCATGATCGAGTATAGCACAATAAGTTGTCACATTTTGCATCAAGTACCCGTTTTGAAATGATCCGCATTCAAAAATCTGTAAATTCCCCGTGCTCTTCAAACACAACGTTTATCAGCAGACCGACGCACATGGGTCGGCGACGTCACAACGGGGAGCCACCCCAGCACCGCCTGATACATTATGCGGGAGACCTGAGCAAAAATGTAGTACTTGGGTAATTTGGGGTGTTTTCTAGATATATTTTTTGGTGCGATGTGGCATGTACTTGCATCCTGTGTGGGTGCTGCAGCGATGGGGGCCTGTGCCTTACCGAGAGCTTAGCACCCATTTGCAAATGTGGGGCGACGAATATATTGTGTGCAGATGTGTGCACGGCGGCAAGGCGGCGGGGAGCGGGGGCGGGTAGTATGTGTGCAAGGGCACCGAAATGAGGCTGCAGTACCCGGTACTACCCAGCCGCTCCCCGTCGCCCACAAGGTCTGCACACCATATATCGTCGCCGTGTGGGTTGTGAAGGGTGCTTAAGCTCTCGGGGAATGGCACGGCCTTCTTGCCGTGGCCCATGCAGGATGCAAGTATGTGCCGTGTCGCACAAAAAAAATATAACAGAAGCACCAAAATTCCCAAGTACTACATTTTCTCAGCGTCTCCGTGTGTCTGTGTCGGGCGGGGGCTGGGGAGGCTTACTCTTGTGTCGTGCCCAGCAAGTTTCGCGCCACGGCTGGAATGTGGCTGTTGTTTTCCCGCGCTTTTTACAAAAGTCATGTTTTAGTGAAATAAGGCGTGTAAAATGAATAAATTTTTTGTGGATTAGGTATTTTGAATGAATCATTCAACATAATTATGCAAAGAAAAAATGGAGTCTGAGACGATTACTTTAACCTAACCTAACGAAATTAACCTAACCTTAAATGATCTAACCTAACCCTCTAGCTGGGGGTTGGGGGGTGGTTCTCGACCCTTCGGTCATCATTCTGAGAGGACAGTAGGTTCACACGTCTCTGGACTCCGACTAAATCCAATCAATTTTCCCTCAGATATAGGGAATTTTTCAACACCCCAGAACTCAAAAACTATGTGGTTGCGACGCATATTTTGTAACCGAGCCAAACTATCCCGCATTGCCCAGGTTCCCAAGCTTGTTTTGTGGGAGAGGTGGAGTATGGGCAACACACAGAAATAATTACCCAAAACGGACACCAGGTATGTACGAAAAACTCAAAAGCATTGTACGAAAACAACTTGGGTAAATTTTAGTGTTTTACCCATTACTCTCACACTTCCCTCACAAGTTTGGGGACCTGTGGGATGGGGGTTTTCGGTGGGGGAAACAAATAAGCGTCGGAAACACGTAATTAAGGAGTTGTGTAGGGGGATAAATTCCCTTAGATCTAGGGTCATGTCCTCTATCGAGAGGAAATTTGCCCAATCAAAATAACCTAACCTAGCGGGGGCTTGACCCACCGATAACCTAACCTAAACCAAAATCTACCTAAGCTAACCTAACCAAAATCTACCTAACCAAATCTAAACCCTAACCTCCTAGCGAGGGGTTGGGGGTCTGGAACTTCGGTCATCATTCTGTGAGTGATCGGCAGGTTCACACGTTTTGGGAATCAGAAGAAATCCAATTAATATCCCTAGATCTAGGGAATTTTTTCATACACCCCTTTAAACCTCAAAACACTATGTTGTTGCGACGCATATTTTGTACCCCAGCCAAATATTCCGCATACCGCAGATCACCAGTCTTGTTTGGTGGGAGGCGGGGAATATGGCAAAAACTAGAATAATACCATAACTGTGTACGAAACTCCTGTAACCATCACCACCTTCATCAAGGATCACAAGTTCTTCATTATCAGTTATAGATTTCTTATGTATTTTCTTCGGTTTTTGGTATCATCCAATTAGTATATATCGGATATAGTTTTAGTCATCTTACATAATTACTCCACATACAAAAACTCGTTCCTCCTTCCCCGCCCAAACCCGATGGTTTTTCCACGGTCCCGATGCGGTCCTCATGTTTGTTCTACCCATGGTGTAGGCGGGATAACCTGCAAAATTAGTTTCATTATTTACAAACAATTTGAATGTGATTAACATTCTTACCACATCAAAAATACATAGGAAGAGCATTTATAATCCGTACTCAATATTGTTTGGAAGTACCTTCCTGTGACCTGGAGTATGGTGGGCTTCCACCCCCCCATATCCCTTGTGATTTTCATATCGACGGTTGTTACAGCGGGTTAGAATACAGGTTAAAATTCTCAGCGTTCTTTCCGCCCTTATTAGTGGGGGTTTGCCAGTAAATTTCTAGCGTTTGCCCATTATCTCCCCTTCCCCCAAACAAGTGTGGGGAAACCTGTGGGAATGCCGGGGTTTTCGGGATGGGGGAACAATAACTGCGTTGATGGAAATACATATTTTTGGAGTTATTAGGAGATTCAAAATTCTCTACATCTAGGGTAATTTACCAGATCAGGGAAATTTACCTAACAAACTAACCTAACCTAGCTATAGCTTAACCTGTTAACCTAACCTCCTAAACTTACCAAATTAAGCTGATATCCTAAACATTAGGAGTATCAGGCTAAATTGCTAAAACCCAGCATTTACCGGAAAAACCCTCACTAATAAGGGCGGGAGAAGAACTCTTAGAAATTTTACCTGTATTTCTTAACCCCTGTAAACAACAGTTCGGATTGAAAAAATAACACAAGGGGGTATGGGGGGGGTGAAGCCACCATCGAGGTTTGGTTAAAGTTATCAATGCCCGCGTTAAAATTTTTACCATAGGACCAGAAATTCTCTACCACATATAGGTATGATTTTGGTTACCTTAATGGATTCGAGAAAGAAAACATTCTCTCCAGGAGCTTCCGTTGTAATTACTTAAGTTTCGGAGATCTAAATGTTATTAATTGATTTAAAATTTATTTTAACCGTACTTGTACTAAATTACTGGTTGAAAGTACAACAAATCATCAACTAACCTAAGCCCTCATTTTATTAACCTGACTAAAGCAAATTCGCATTAATAATTGCTCCGGGCAAAAGGAAAAAGAGGCGATGAGGTCACTAGCGAAAGAAGAGTGAGGTGCATGTAAACACTTGTCTCTCTTGTCATTGTCATATCCAAAAGTATGATTTGTGACGGAAGCTCATTGGCGAGAGTTTTTCTTTGAATCCAATAATCTATGACAAAAACCATACTCCCAATTGTGTAGGGAATTCTGGTCCTATTGTAAAATAATACCCAATCCCAGGTTTTTTTTAGGTTTAGTGAGTTAAGATTTGTTTTATCACCCCTGTCATTATCTCTTTACTACCATATGAAGGACTAATCTTTTGTCATATACGTCTCCTATTACCCTTCAAAACCTTTCTTGGAAAACTGTTACTTTGGCAAAACCATGGACACCAAGACCTATATATATATGAATAAATAGACCTCCCCGCCGCCATTCACGCAGTTCAGCACCTCGCCTTTTCCCAGGCCCCGCCAGGCCGCCGCCACGGGGTGGTCAGTGCTACATTTGCAACCCCCTCAGGTTAGGTTTGGTATGGGTGGGTTTAGTTTAGTTTATTTGTGAACTATATTTTTGTTGGTAGATTTTTGATGTGTTTAGGAACCATTATATTATTTTTTTAAATCATTAGTTTTCAGAGGTGAGGTCACGGGGTGTAAAAAAAAAAATAGGGATTGTCAAGAAAAAAGAAACATCGACTTCATTCAAAAACCCATCAAAATCTATATCAGAAAAAAATATAGTTTTATCTGCAATAGGAGAGGCTTGATATAAAACAAAGCTTTACCGGTTAGTGAACAACTGCAACAACAACATTCTTATATATAAATATATATATATATATATATATATATATATATTATCTATATCTATATATAATATATATTATATATATATATATATTATATATATAGTTATATATATGTGTGTATATATATAATTATATATATATATATAGTATATATATGTGCTATATTATATATATATATTATTATATGGATATATATATATATATATATATATATATACTATATATATATATATCTATATATAATATATATATAATATATACTATATATATAATAATATATATATTATATATATATATAAGGAAAATATAACAAAACATGTCATTTTATTGGCGTATTTGGTGTGAATTTGGTTTCAGTGAAAGCCAGTTCTGCCTTAATAAATACCCAGATTTTTATAAGACAGAACTGTGCTTCACTGCCAAACCTTAATAACACGATTTGTGTATTGTTCTTCTGCAGCATGATGTAGTGAAGAGCTATTCAACCTCTGGAACATAAACAAATATAACCTATTTGGTAAATATTCCACAGGAGTAGGCGGCGCACACCAGCCGGAGCAGCGGGGCCGCATATTACCAAGTCTGGAAAAAGGGTCGCCCTTGCCGGGTGAAGATGCTTGGCTGTTCCAATGAGCTAACCATCGGATTTCTCGAAAATCCCCTCATTGTGATTCCCACAGAAAGTTGTCATGTTTGGTAAGGAAAGTAACACGGACCTGAAGTAACCTAATCTGACGTGTTCAAGAGTTAAGTATGGTGACCTTTGTGTAGGGCGTACAAACCATCCGGGGGACAGTTCCGGGTGGACAGTTCAGATAATATTATGTGCCATCTGGTTTAGTTCAAGGATTAAGGTTAGGTAAGTAAAGACAATTTACCTGAATAATCTAACTATGAATTTACTGTTGCAAAATTTATATAATATATATATATCTATATATATATATATCTATATATATATATATATATATATATATAGGTATATATATAAGATATAATATATATATATATATATTATATATATATATATATATATATAATAATAATCCCTCCCCAGGTCAGACGTTAAGGTTAGGAATCCTTGAGTTAACCTAACTTTTTAAATAAGGGGAGGCTATGCCCCCTCATGGTCTTTTGCTGAAGGTCATTAACTTTATCCTAAACCTCCTGACTGGGTTTTTCTCCTAAAAAAACACGAATCTGCATCGGTATAAGGTTAGAGTGACCCCTACCTGATTAGCAAAGCTAGAATACAAGTGATTCGAAAGAATGGATGTGATTAAGGAACAAACTCTAAATTTAACCGTTGGGTAATTGCTGCTGTCTCACAGAGCCGGGTAGCTGGGATGGCCCTTCCCGTCTATAGAAAAAACAACGTCCAACACGGCGAAGAATCAGCAAAAAAATGTCAACCGCCGCAATGTTCTTTATTTGTCACCGAGGTTTCATACCGTTCTATACCGGGTCCTCACCGGTGTTTCGGCCTGGTACGGGCTCACCGTCCCGGAAACGTGGGTGCGACGTCCTTATACCGTCCTCGTACCGGGCTCTCACCGTTCGCCCGTCCCCGCTTTTACTCGCCCGGCACAAGTTTGAGCCATACTCAAAAACTCCTGCCGGGCGCGGATGGCGGCAAAGTACCATGAACGTGACTCAACGGACGGGAAAATCGGCCAACTGTGTGTCCTCACCGTGTGACCCGTCTGCCCTAGTTTTTCACACAGTGGGAACCGGTGAGCCCACACGGCTCTGTGTGAGAGCAGCATAAGTTTAGATTACATGGCTATTGTAGAGTTGCTCCATGTCTCCAAAAAAGTATATATATTTGTAACTTTATGTTTAATTTGTCACAGTCATTTGCCATTGCATACTGTTTGTGACTGGCATGTCAGGGGGTTTGTTTTCCCGTAAGTGTTTTAAGGCCAACCACCCTCTACTGCTCTTGTGACATAAGCTATGCTAAACATTTTTTGTATTAATGTATACATGTCCATCCAGTGGGCACAAGACAGCAGTGTTTGATGGGACGCTAAATTGGATCAACACAAACACAGTTTTCATGTTCTCATGGAGAAACTCCACGGCGCTTAACAGCCCATTGAAGGTGTACAAACTTTTTGGAAATCAATGCTCTTTACAACATCTACAACATGAACATCAGGCTGAGGGGAAACCAGAAGAGATGAAACTGAGGGGAACAAACAAGAAAGAGGTTTGGTCTAGTTTAATTATGTGATATAGGTGCCTTAAAACCCTACAGGGCAGGGTATTTCGTTTTTTTAGCTATTACCTGAGTGCCTTTTTTATTGCCTCCCCCCCCCACTGCACTCTCAACAATTTAAGCGAAAGCTACCCCCCCCCATTTTTTCCCCCCTTCCTTGTTGTGTTCTCTATTATCTAACCATTATCTACGATCTTCATTTACATGCCCCTTGTTTGCACAGCGTTACCTTCCATTAATAGTTATTAGAGATATTTGACATTGTTTCTACCTCTAATCTCTGCAAACTATACATTGCTTGCCAACATTAAGTATTTCACTTGCATCCAAATACAATCCAGCATATTTTGGCCCACATTACTTCCAGGTTTCTTTCTCACAGAAAAACTATGAAAATAATTAAACTAGATTTTTATATTTTGCGTCATTCACGCAAACTACAATATTATTCACAAGTTGGTAGGTTATAGAGGCTTTAGTTTGTCTTATTTATACCCATTCTGCACTATCATTTCTTACCTTATGTGCATAGATAGCTACACAATGTTTGTACAACAGTTTTATAATATTAAGTTGTAGGTCCAAACAGATTGTGCTAAGGTAGCTATGCACATAAGGTTGGAAAGAAATGATGGTATGGAGCATATACTGATGTTGTAAATACTAAAATTATCTACTGGCATTCTTTTAGCAGTAATAAATAGACTTAGCATTGGCATCTAGGCCAGTCATTTGATATTGTGGAATTAGCCTCTAGTCCCACTGGCACTGCATTATTTTATGTGTCTGTTTACTTCTTTACAGTGAAGTATTTCATTCTTTTCAGTTTCTAACAACATTTCTTTGGTTGTATTTTTCCAGATGTTGTCCACCTTTTGAAAATATTTATTGCATTTTATGTACTCCCTTCTTACTTTAATGCGTTGAGTAAAAAGAGCTTCACTATATATTCTTTCTCTACAAGATGTGCACTAATCTCACCCTTATAAGAACAGTGTTGCAGTATATTTTGATACCTGTATGATGGCTATGTACACAATATTTTCTACTTTTACTGCATACAATATTAAAAACAGCCCATAATTGCAATAGCATTTTCCAGTAAATAATAACTAGTAATAACTGAAGGCGGATAGCAGAATGGATTGGTTGGGGATGAGTGTAGCGGAGTGGTTAGCGGTCTCGACTGGCCATTCTCGGTGACCGAGTTTCGATCCCCGAAGAAACTCAAACCTTTCTTCGCCTCTGCACATGGGAGTGGCATTAAGAACATCTCAAATTCCCTGCCCCATTCAACTATACCTTCGATGCGAGTGCATCGGAGGACACAGGGTGCGGCATGGAGCCTCTAATCAAAGGGACGTGCACTATAAGAATCTGCCGCGCCACCACGGCGAGGACCAAACCATCACAGCCCTCAAGTAAACCTCCAGAGCCTACCCATCTGAGCCCTGGGTCACACTGCTACAGGCGCCTAACAGGCAAAATGTAAAAAAAAAAACAAAAAAAAAAGGCGTATTGCAATAATGCCTAGGGTTGGCCAAAACTGTCCGCGTTTGGCAATCGCCTGTCTTAAATGCTGCAAAACACAAATCTAGATGATTGCTTATTTATCATTAGATGAAAAAAAAGTAAGTCATATATATGTAAAAATCCATGGTTCAATTTTCATAGATTTGGTGTTAAGATATTAAAAATAAATAACGTACTTTGTGTCAGTTTGCCCAGAGATAAATATCGGAAATATATTTCCATCCCCTTGATCTTTTAGCGTTGAAGGACAAATCGCGAAACTAAGTAGATTGTCTTTCCATTCCACCTGTAAAATGTTACACATTAATCTAACATTGTACTTTTTTAATTCAAGTGTTTCAGCATTAATAATGATGATTTCGATAATCATGGATTATATCCTATTAACTTAATCCTGTTATTTTTCCTTTAATGACATATATTTCGTTTAAAGACAAGTAAAATATAGACAATGTTAACATGAAAGCTGGTTATAAGATCTTGCTTTAATTTGTGAAAAAAATACTTATTGGGCAGGAAAAAACTTCCACATTTGATTTGGGCATCGGGAGAAGCTGTTTGTGTGCAGTCCTCTGCCAGCAACAACCTCACCTTCAAGAATGCAAATTTCTGTTCTTTACGATCTTAAAAAAGGAGGGAATTCATGATATCAAAATTTTCGATAGAAAGTACTCCAACTTGTCATGAAAAAATATGATATTGGGAATTCTTCTTTAAAGGTCCATAAAAGGAGAGATAACTATATTGGCAAGTCCATGGAGGTGAAGAGGTGCAGTTTTTGCACCTTCTGGAGGGGTACCATAATTGCACCCTATTTGTACAATAGGAGTGTAATGTGCACTCTTCCAGAAGTGCAATAACTTCAGTTTGAGCCCGTGGGTGCAGCTTTTGCACCTTTAAAGGTGCAGAAATGGGACATAATTTTGCAACTTAATGTGGCAAAGTTTCACCCTTAAAGGGGAATCTGTTGCACCATATGGGTGCAAAAATGCATCCCTCCAAAAAGGTGCACCTCTAGAGGTGCAAAACCTGCACCTCTAAAGGTGCATTTTTTGCACCCATATGGGCGGTGGCAAATTGCACCCAAAAATCCAATTCCAAAAGGTGCAAAAAAGTTGCCACCCTCGTGTTAAGGTGCAACATTGCACCCTTAAAGGTGCCAACATCGGTGATATCGTTTTGCATCTTTAAAAGGTGCAAAGTTGCACCCCCTAAGGTTGCATTTGCTGCACCTATATGGGTGCAAAAGTGCACCCCTCAAAAGGTGCAAAGTTGCACTAAAGGGCAAACCTGCACCCTAAAGGTGCATTTTTTGCCCCCCCTTAGTCCAATTTCCTAATGTGGGTACTCCAAAACGGTTGAACTTGTACGAACTGGTTAGTCATTTTTGTTTTGACTAAGACCATACTCAGATTTACTAGGTGGTTACTCAAAAAAATGACTAACCATTGTCTATCAGCGTGGGATAACTGGGTATTCATTTTAGGACCCACGGCCTCATTGAGTATGCTAAGTTAGTCACCATGACTAAACTTTTGTTTTGGTGATGGGTTATGCGTTGGTGGGCTGGAAATTTGAACATATTCAAAAATCTGGCCGCGCCAACGGTCACGATTTTGTAAAGCGTAGCCGGATTACGTACCGGGTCGGGAACTACGAGTATCACACTAGTAACGACTCGCGTTCCATCGTAGCGACTCTTGCCGATCGTAGTGACTTCAAACCCACCCCCACGAGTTGCCAGCATTGCTACGAGTTTCAAGTGTTGCTACGAATTACCACGACATATTCGTCGCAACTCGTGGCAAACGCACAAAATCGTAGTGAATCGTGGCGAGTTGCTACGAATATCTAAGAGTCGTAACGAGTAGGTGGACGATTAGCTACGACTTTCAAGGAGTAGCCAAGGAATAGCCTCGAATTATGTCCACGAGTTCAATCTTGGCAAACATATCATGACAAGAGTAGCTGTTCAATCGTTGGCGATATAATCATGCCAAGAGTAGCTACAAACTACCACGCATTGCTACGAGTAGTAAACACATATAGTCACGCATTGCTATGAGTAGTCACGCATCCAGCTAATATTTGCTACGAGTTTACAAGATCCACACGAGTCGCCATAAAATTACCAACACAGCGGCAGGGTTGCGAGCCAACGCAACGAGTTTACACGCATATATAGGTGTCCCGGCCGGCGATGACCTCAGTTGACTTATCCGGGCCTTGACGCCATTCAGCTGTGATCTAAACCTGCCACCTACGTTGTCACGCTATCCTAGGCACCATCATGTCACGCCATTTCCAGAAGAGGGCCGATGCCCATATCGGAACAGCTATTTTCTTCCGAAGAGGAAAATCACGACATCACAATCAGGGACATTTAGTCCGATAGCCAGACTCAATCCATTACCAATCTGCAACAAAACGTTTACCCGTAAGCATCTCACCTTTCAGAGTACGCCGCGACCACCACCACCCGTCTTATCTCTGTGTCTTACGTCATTATCCTTCACTGCAAAAACAGACATGTGCACTGCAACACACAACCCCACACACACACACACACACACACACACACACACACACACACACACACACGTCACTAATATCGAAAACCCATTTGCTTCCTGTCTACATCCCACCTCCTCCACCCACACCACCCAATCCACACCCACACCTACCCACACACCCACACCCCTACACACACACAAAACGTACACACACACACCACACATCCTTCACAACCCACCCTCACATCCCCTTATTTATCACCTTCTCATTCACCGCCACTACCTCCCCCTCCCCCCCCCCGCTCCTTCACTAACATATTGTAGCGGAGGGAAAGAATCAATAGTAAAATTGGTGCTTCTATAGTATGAAAACAACAAAAAGTACAAAAATGTAACATAATAATGATGTAATAATAATGATAATGTTAACAAAAAAAATGATAACAACAATAAGGTATATATATGGTACAATAATGATAAAGATGATAAAATGATGATAATAAGTGGAATATCATACTGCACTACATTTGTTCTCAGAAACCGCGATTACACACACACACACACACACACACACACAACACACACACAAACACACACACACACACACACACACAAAAACACACACACGGGTGCCTCAGTAGTGTAGTGTTTAGCACGCTCGGTTTACAACCACCAAAGTCCCTGGTTCGATCCACGGGCGGGGGCGGAGAAATATGGGGGGTTCTTTTGTGGAAATTATCCACCAACCACCCTCTTAATATTAATAATAATTGGTAGAGTGGTGGTTTTTTTCTCCCCCCCACCGGTCAGGGTTGCTCGATTGGTAGAGCTGCGGGCTCGGTGTAGCCTCCCTGCATTCGGTCAGCGGTTCGAGCCCCCAAGATCGTCCTGGGGTGGTGGCGCTTTGTATGGTCAATAAACCCTTTTAGTTGGTACTTGCAAAGTGTCTTGATAGGATCAAAGTATCTATCTTATCTTGTTCCCCCCCCCCCCCCCTTGTGAGGGAGGATTGTTCGCTATCATAGGGCGAGACAAGGGATATATATATATATATATATATAATACATATATATTATAATATTATATATATATATAGATATATTATATATATATATATATATATAATTATAATGGTTTAAAGGGTATTAATTAAGGTCATTTAAGTAAATGATAAATACTGGAATATTAAAATGAACATTCCCAGTGGGATTAAAACCCTTTGCAACTTAAAATTTAGCACCTTGGTTTGAAGCGTGGTCATTTGGGCACCGGTCATTAGATTCTAGCCAACGGGATTTGTACATGGGCTGGATATTGGTAGCGGGACCTCGCCGCTGGCTTCGAGAATCAGTACCATTCCAGACCTCCGTGAGAGCGTGAGAGTAACATCTCTCTTTAATCTTATCTGATACATGATAAGAATTGTATATAGACTTTTTGTATACATAGGCGGGGTTCACACTACACGTTTTTGCTGTCCGTGTCTACGTGGGCGTGGCGATCAGTGAGTCACAGTGACGTCGCCCCCCCACTCCCGCAGCCACGTAGAAAGAATTTGGGGAAATCCGAATAATGTGGCTGAGACGCGGTCTCCCAAGGTCAGTGACGTCACACTGCTCCAGCAATGTGGTGGTCGCGGAGAAACCTGTGTTCACATCACACCGACAGGAAGTGACGTCACTGTGACGTACTGTGAGTCACTGATGACAAGATGTACGTAGACTACGTCCAGCAAAAAACGTGGTGTGAACCGGGCCATAGTGTTAAAACACAATAGGACCTGGTCTTATCGACATAAAAGAATATCAGTGCGCGTCTATTTAGCCTCAATAGCTTCCCTGACGTATCAGTTATATACTCGCCCCCGTCGTGATGGGTTTTGATAACGCGCTTGAGCCCATACCACAAAACGCCTCCGCCTCCGCCTTCACCCGCGGCCTTTGATCACGCGCGACCACTTCGAATACAAGACATTGCAGTATTGATAAGCTTACAACCCAATTCAACCCTACTATCCACTGATAAGTATCTAAGTTAGTTGACTAGCTGGGGTATTATGTCGGGATGAGAAAAGAAAAATGGGGGTTTTTTTTTTGGTAAGATCTCAAATAAATATGTGTTTCTGACATAAATTTTATACAGTCTTCTTAAAAATACCCGAGCCCCTGTTCCAAAAAAGTAGTGAATGGGTAACGGGGTTTTAGCCCGGGTTTGTGACTCGCCTCCCGGGGTGAGGTGCAGATGACCCTGTATCTCACATTACAGCACGCCAGACAACATGTTTCAACAAAGATTGATGCCTTAAGAAAAAAATTTGGCATCAAGGTTTGTACCTTCAAGTGGCACTCAAGGAAGTTCTGAAACTATTTTCTGGCATCACCATCAACAATAAAACCTGGCATATGTTGCTGAGGAGGTGAACTTCACGTACCAAGGACGAAACAAGAGAAGAAATGAAGGAGGCTATTTTGCGACGAGTGGTGCAAGAGGACATACGCTAAACAGAGATATGTGGAGTGGAAGAGGTCTACAAAAGACAAACCCCAGGGGGATGGTGGGGCAACATCACAAATTGTCACGTATGTAAGTCTGAATTTCACTCTGCTCCTAGATGTCCAAAGGGAGAGAAAAGTTTATGAGATTCAAGCTAAAAATTACTCTAAAGAAAAAGATGAAGTAATTTACTTGTGGGTACAAAAATTATGATGAAATGAGAATGTTAGATGGTGCAACATTTAACAGTGTTGTTTGGGTTTCTGCATGCTCTTCTACTGTTTGTGGTGTTGACTGGTTACATAGTTATTTGGAATCTTTACCAGCTGACAACATGGTCAAAGTCAGTGAAGAAAAGAATAATAATACTTTAAATTCGATGGGTGGTAGGGCGGTACTTTCTTGACAAAGGTTTTATTTCCATGTGTACTTGCAGGTACCCAGTGTAAATTACGGTGTGATGTTGTAGAAAGTTGATATACCTTACTTTTTAGAAAGCCATCCATGAAAAAAGCAAAGTCAAGTTAGATGTTGAGAATGACTGTGCAGTTATCCCAGGAAAATCCATTAAGTTGCAGTGTACCCCCTCGGGTCACTACTGTATTCCACTGCTGAGGAAACATCTACCAAAAGTATTAAGCAAGTGTTGGTAATGTGGGCTTATGTGACAGTGAAAAAAGAAAGCGTGTTAAAGTTTCACCAACAATTTTGGTCACCCCACTAGAAAACGCTTGAGTCAGTTGTTAATATATGATGGGGGAGAGGATGGGGATAATTTTTGGTTTGTAGAAGAAGTAAAATGATAGTGCAATATTTGGGAAGAAATACAAAAAAAACCCTTCTAGGCCTGTGGTGAGTTTGCCTTTAGGTAGATGAAGTTGTGGCTATGGGTTTGAAGCAAAAGGAAAAAGGGGAAATTTATTTTTTGCACCTGTTGATGTTGCTAAAAGATATTGCAGATCTGCAGTAATTCATGATAAAAAGATGAGGACAATTATTGATAAAGTGATAGAAATGTGGATAGGGACTGGATTAGGCTCACCAAAAAATTATTAGCTGACAATGGAGGAGAATTGCTAGTGAATAATTCATGGACATGTGTGTGAGTTAAATAAACATTAGAAAACCCGCATACAGCTGCACAAAGCCCTTTTAGCAAGGTTTTTTGAGAGAAACATGCAGAAAGATGAATGGGGAGAAAATAGTAGCTGACCCGCCCAGGTTCCCTTACACCAGCATAGGTGAGCTGTACATGCAAGAATTGTCTGAGATGGTGGAGGTACAGCTATTTTCATTTTGCTTTGGCAGAAACCGAAAAACTCCCTGTTAATGGGAAAGATTCACACCAGCTCTAGAAGGCACACAAAGTAACACTGGAAAGAACCC
>JACEEZ010005737.1:29610-57350 GCA_016584305.1 Chionoecetes opilio | reverse complement strand
TACCCTTTTATCAAAGATTCACCAAAATGACATCCCCTAACATGGCTTTTGAGAAAAGATGTCTCATTCAATGGGATGCCCATCATGAGTGAAGTTTCGAAGAGTTAAAAGATGCACTAGTGAAAGCTCCTGTTGTGGCATTCCTAGATTTTTCATTTGAGATATGTACAGACGCTTCAGTCGCGAGACTTGGGGCAACACTAATGCAGAAAGATAAAGAGGGAAGAACCTGTATGCGAGCAGAGTTTCTTATCCCGGCGGAGGTAAATTATCAGTTACACATCAAGAGACCCTCGGAGTAGTTTGGGCTCTCAAACATTTCAAAGACATTATTTTTGGCTAACCAATAACTGTCTATACCGACCATGCAGCAGTTAGTGAGCTATTAAGGGTAAGGATTTATCCGATAGGCTTGCACGATGGTATCTGACAATCCAAGAGTTTAATCCAACCTCCAAACATTACGCGGACGTGCAAATGTGGTAGCTGATGCGCTATCGCGAAACGTTCCGGTAGTCGGGGTGATTACAGGGGCAACTCCCGTGCCGAATTTTTCACTCTCTTTAATTGGGCGTCGAACAACGCAAAACATGAAATATGGGAGAAGGTCATCTATGCCTTAGAATCAGGCGACGAGACCTCCCTTCCGTCATTACCAGTACCTTATTCAAATGTTTCCTGTCAAAATTTGACAGGATTTTGATTAAATGACAAAATTTGTCATTTAATGACAGAGACATTGGCCACAGAAAAGGGACCCAGTGGAACAATATGTTTTTCCGGATATTTTTGTGTTGACGGTGCTTAAACTTGTACACGATGTGCCCACGGCTGGACATCCAGGACGTAACCGTACCCTAGCAGCCGCTAGGCGTGGTACTACTGGACCACGATGCGTGTGGACATTGAAAATATGTTGCCAGGTGTGTATCTTGTGCCCAATACAAAGCAACGACCAGCCTGGGGCCAGATTGTTAAATGTCACCTTTCCCTTCCCATGACGGGACCACACGACGAGTTCTCAGCGCTACACGGGGACGCATGGTAACGTTGAATCCTTCCGCGTCTTTTCCCTTCGTGTAGTCCCGTCACGGTAGGTTGGTATGCTGGATGGAGTACTATGCCACGTCTGTGCTGTGCAACAATGTATCTCCTTCAGAAAAGTCCGTGAACTTGGTTGGGAAATATAGTTAGTGTTTAAAAAACCAGGGAAGTGAGTCGTGACTGAATGGACCTACCCATAACTACGTCACGGTTTGTTTACATCGGTGTGTAATGCCCGTTATTCGGAAGAGATAGGATGGGAAAACTTTCATACAATTCCCGGGTTATGCCCGTAAGCAATTCAATCTTTTAGTTTCTCGTGAAATTTATCTTCCTTCTTTCATTCTCACTTCTATCTTCCTCCCTTCCTTTCACTCCCCCCTCCCCCGACATTCCGGGTACGAGTCAAAATTCGTGGGACACTTATTTCGCGATCATCGATAACTAAGAGGTTCAAAACTTTTCATCCTCCCCTCACCCTCCTATCAGATCAAGGAACACTCCTAGATTCTTAATGTCCTTCAAAATAGTCACCATAGTGAAAGATCACGGTCATACATGGATGTGTTAGTCGAGTTATTGCTAAATTAAAAGTCGACCAAATTTTATGTTCGACTCCACTACCTCGTCTCTCAACAAAACGCGTTCGTATGCGTGAACGAACGAAAATAACACTTTCCCCGGATATTAGATTAAACATATTAAATTCTTCTATATCAAAGTAACAGAACTGTATTATAGGCAGCCCTTTCATAGGTACACTTGTTTCATTAGTTAATTAGTCATTTAGGGTCTATAAGCTCTTCAGGAGAGGCCAATATCATAGAATTCGAACATTCCTTTTCATCCCAACTTCACCTTAGCTACCAAGAGGAGTCAGTCGTCTCTACACTTCATTGTAGGTAAGACCTCGGCACCTCGCTCCTGTTTCCCCCCTTCCTTGTTATATTATATCTATCTATATTTCTATATATATATAGGTACAGTTGTTCAGTTTCACTAATGCCTAGGAGGCCTGCCCCATCCTTATAAGTGTTATTAACGGAGTCGTCTCTACACTTCATTGTAGGCTTCGACGGGAGTCGTCTCTCCACTTCATTGTAGGCTTCGACGGGAGTCTCATCCACTCCCCTATAGAAACCAGGCCACATGGTACAGTGAATCCCCACACCAACTCATTACTCTCACATTTTCTCTCCTATATATATATTCCATGTATACCTATAGTGCTCAGTTGATACGGACATAGGTGGTAGTTCTAAGAGTGATTCTGTGAGGGAGGTTATGCTCTAAAGAGCTTGCCCGTTCCAAATTAGAGTTTATGTATGTGTCTAAGATCTCAAACAGAAATAATGTTTCATGGTGAATAAATAGGATGATGTTTCAAATATAGTTCTTGTGTTTATTGCAAAAAAACCCCAGGTGATTATTCTGTGTTAGGACAGTAATTCCCCACACTTCCAAAAGAGTCAGCCTTACTCGGTATAATTCCACGTATCAATCACGACTACCAAGATAAATCTAATATATATATCTATTCAAACATGCCCAGGAAGTAAAACCATTGAACTACTTGCCTGTGCTGGTGGCAGCACTTCCCCTTACCCCTTAACTCATACCCTTTCCCCTTAACCCCTACCCCTACCCCTTTCCCTTAAGTTCATTCCCATTTCAGTACTCTCCGCAGCGAGAAGTGTTCACACTATAATCAAATAGTGAAGTCATAAGACAAGTTTCAATTCTCAATTCAAGTTTAAATCAAGGAAAAATCCTAACCAAATTAATTTCATTCAAATAACAAAGGCACCAGATATAAACTTCTTCATAGGAAAATCCTGGCAACACACTGGTGGCAGCGGTGGGTTATTATTTCCTACAAATAACAACAGAATATCACCTTGGGAAAGTAGCTAAATAGACTCAAAAATTCAGGAAATATGTACAAAGTTTCATTAGTAGGACACAGTCAACTTCCCAAATCATTCGATGTCCCAGGAACTGAAATTAGGATTTCAGAGCTTCGGGAGGAAGGGCAAATTCTTTTTTTTCTCAGATGAGACTAAATAGTATCCTGGTATGGCCACATTATCTGTGCATTTTGTGGTTAGGTAGCAATGATATTGACGATAGCATGGATCCCGGCTCTCTTGCTTACCCTATCAAGGAAATTACGCGCACAATAGAGAGGAATTGTGAGGCGGTAGTGTGCATCTGCTTAATAGAACCATGCATTTATTCAGAAAGAGAACCACATCTATTAGTCACGGGAAACCCGAGTGTCTTTCTATTGACCGACGGAACACGGGAATCGAGTCCCTACCTGTGTCTATAAGAGGTGTTTCTCCAGCGTCATCATGAGTTGTGAAGATACCATATTCCCCGAGATGAAAACGAAGGAGGAGAAGGAGCAGGCAGAAATAATAAGACGGTTAAAAGATTTAGTGGAAGAAATAAGAGCTGCGAGAATGAAGAGAATTGAATTATGGTCACAGGAAAAGCAAACGGACCCTTTCCATGCCCCTCAATTATCCACGGATAGCGTGAAAGAGGAAAATCAAACGAACCCTTTCCTTACCCCTCAATTATCCACGGATAGCGTGGAAGAGAAAAATCAAACGAAACCTGTCCATGCCCCTAAATTATCCACGGATAGCGTGAAAGAGGGACTCATCAAACCTCGAGATATTCCAGTATTAGAGTTACATCAACTACAAGGCCTTGACGCAACGGCCCGACTCCAAATGTTCTTTGAATTAATAGAACAATGTAGCTCAAGCGACGCAACACGCATCCAAATTGCAAAAGGGAGAGTGTGCTCAGAACTCTCAATCTTAATTCACAGCTATCAAACGAACCATAAAGTAGAGACTTGGGCGACACTTAGAAATCTTTTCGAGACCGAGTTCACCACCGAAGTGAGTGTTGGTAGAGCCTGGCAGGCATTGGAGACAATGAGTTACGACTGGGGGGAACCTCCTCAAGCTTTCACACATCGTTTTATTTGCCAACATGCGGTGATTGCGACAAACTCCAAATGAAAAATTCCCCGACCGTGATAAGACAATAAAGAGAAAACTGTGGTACGGCCTACCAGTCGCGTCGCGAGAGAAACTAGAAGGATTCCTGGATGAAGGATATCCCCTTAAAAAATTCATAGACCGTCTCGAGCACGAACGCCAACTGCTCGAAGAGAGACACACTCCAAAGGTTAATATGATCCCAGCACATAAGAAAGAAGGAAAAGTGCTAGACGAAAAAGAAACAAATAGTTCCATACATTTCCCAAACTCCGAGACCACCAAAGACGAAGTGGGGGAAAGTCTAAAACAACAAATCCAAGAACTAAAGGCCAGTTTGGCCCAAGTGAAACTAGAAAAATCATCCTCCCACGCGAGTCCTTCACGGAGGGAAACATTCACTCAAAAGTATTGCGCTTATTGTCAAACACAAACGCATAACCTTCCGGAGTGCTGGAGAAAACCTCCGCTAGGTCATTGTTTCGACTGTCGCAAACCCGGTTGCCGGAGGGGAGATCGAAATTGTCCTGGGCGTGCCCAGACAAATAGTCCTCAACATCCAAGTCAAACTCAAAACCCTAGACAATTATCATGACTAGACGGTGACGATATTTCACCCACTATCCACGTGAATATAAACGGGAAGATAGTAGAAGCGATAGTAGACACAGGGAGTGGTTATACTTTAATCAAAGAATGTACAGCAAAACGGATCGGAGGGGAAATAAATAAACGACGGAATCCTCCTCACCTCGTAGGAATCACAGACACCCCGTTAAAAATTCTCGGTATGATATGGGCAGAAATTGAAATCGGTGACTGTCAAAAGTTTAAAAAATGGTTTCCCGTTATCCCAGACTCTTATCTCAACGGCGATGTACTTCTTGGGTGTGACATCCTCACAAAAGCCACTCTCACCTGGGATGGAAAAAGTAGAGCAATGCGCTGGGGTGACACCCCCCATACCGTGAATCACATCCGTCGAAAAAGAAACAAAATCAAAAGAATACAACTAAACCCGGTGGAAGTCGTGAAACAGCCACGAAACCCTTCACAGATAAATCTTCTCACTCCTGTGAAAATAAACCCTTACCACTCCAGTTTCAAGCAGGTTAACGTAAATGAGTTACCAGGTTCTAACCTCCTTGTCTACCCGCGGGAAAAGGTTAGCAAAAATAGTTACCCTTACTTAGTACAAGTGTCAGCAGAAAGTTGCAATTTACATTCCCTTCACGAATAATACCAAGAAGGAAAAGGTTTTGTGCAAAGGTACTATACTCGGGTCATACGACAAAGTGGAAATTCCTCACGCGAACACAATCAATTCCATTCATGAAGTCCACAATGACTTGATACCGGTAAATGATAACGCACAGCCGAAAGGAACTCGAACCCAAAGGTTAAAAGAATTAATCAAGGGACAAAAATGGAAACACCTGACTGTTTCAGAACAACAAGAATTACAACAAGTAATTCTAGAAAATGATCCGCTTTTCATCCTAGACCAAAACGAATTAGGTCTCATAAATGGTCCTCCGGTTCATATAAAGGTGGATGATCCTCAACCTAGTCGAGGACCTTCGTACCGTTATCCCGAGAAGGCCAAGGAACAAATTTCACATATGCTTCAAGATATGGAAGAAAGAAATATCATAGAAAGATCCACGGCGGCGTGGTTATCACCGATCGTCTTGGTAAATAAACCGGATGGTAGTAAGAGAATGTGTTTAGACTATCGACACATAAATAAACATCTCGCCACAGACATTTATCCTCTTCCACGATTGGAAGAATTGGTAGAACAAGCCGCTGGTCAAAAGTATTATGTCACCTTAGACATGCGCGAAGCATATTTCCAGATATTACTCGATGACGAAAGCCGCGATCTAACCACCTTCAGCGACGGTGTCACCTTATATCGTTTTCGACGCCTACCATTCGGGCTAAACTGCTCACCCGCTATATTTTCCAGGCGGATGGCTTCAGTATTAACTCCCCTCCTTCAGAAGGGATGGGTAAAAAACTACCTGGACGACTTAATTCTATGGGCTCCTACGTTTCCTCTTCTTTTGGAACGTCTTAATCAGCTCTTCGAAGTCCTTACTACAAATGGGGTGAAACTTAACCTCAGTAAGTGTACTTTTGGACTTAAAAAAGTCACTTTTCTCGGTCATCGGATCTCAGCCGAAGGAAGTAAGCCGGACCTAAAAAACGTGGAAGCCGTTTCAAAAATGAAAGCTCCCAAAACGGTCAAAGAAATCCGACGTTTCTTAGGGATGTGTGGTTTCTATAGGAAGCATGTTCCTTCGTTCGCGAAAGTTGCAGCTCCACTTACAAATTTAACAAGAGCCCACGTCACTTTCACCTGGACGGATGAGTGTCAACATGCGTTCGAACATCTCAAATCGTGCCTGATAAATGCGCCTGTCCTGGTAAGGGCACAAATTCATGAACCTTTCATTCTTACAACAGACGCGAGTAACACTCACGTCGGAGGGGTTCTAAGTCAAGTTCAATCAAACGGTTCCAATTGCCCCATTGGGTATTTCTCCAAGAAACTAAATTCTTGCGAAACACGTTACTCCGCCACCGACAAAGAAGCGTTGGCCATAGTTCTCACCTGTAGAAATTTCCATCATTATCTATGGGGCTCTAAATTCTCAATTGTCACGGATCACCAACCCCTCACCAGTATTTTTAAAAGAAAAACTAAATCTCCCCGGATGACCAGGTGGATCCTAGAAATGCGCGAATATAATTATGCGATTAAATACCTGAAAGGCAAAGATAACTTCGTCGCGGACCATCTGTCGCGTCCAGTTGGGATGATAACCCGCCGACCCGAGACTACTTGGTTGGGACTAAACCAACCACAATTCATTCTACGTCAGAGGGAAGAACCCGTGTGGAAAGAGTTGGTGGAATATCTGGAGGGAGGTAAAGTCCCTACCAAACGCATACCGAAAGCCACTTTGGATCAGTTTACCGTAATAAATGACATACTATATTATGTTCGAGAAAAAACCGATGGGAGTCTACAGTATGTCCTCATAATTCCTCGTAGTATGACCGGCCTCGCTCTCCAACATGCGCATGAATTATCAGGTCACTTAGGACAAAAGAAAACCATCAAGAAAGCCGAGGAGCTATACTATTGGGCAAATCTGAAAGTAGATGTGTGTGAGTATGTCAAAAATTGTGTAACTTGCCAGAGATTCAAAGGAAGTAGAGGGTTACAACAACCCTGGAAGGAATTACCTCCAGTAGATAAACCCTTAGAGAGGATAGGGATAGACCTCACTGATATGGTAGCCGGAGAACAAGGTTACCGTTATGTTATGACGGTAGTCGACCATTACAGTATGGTTTGTTAGGTTCTTCCCCTTAAATCAAAAACACACTACACACATCATAAAGACCATGTGGCAGTACCTGGCGGACTATGGGACACCCCGCAACATCGTCCTGGACAACGGAGGAGAGTTCACCAGCCGGGAGTTCCAGCAGTTCCGCACACGACACCAAATCACTCTCTGCTATACGACCCCCTACCACCCTCAAGGAAACTCAGTGACCGAGAGGATGCACAGGACCCTGAAGTCAGTCCTTTCGACCCTGTGCCAAGGACACCCTCTTCGTTGGCCCACATTGTTGCAGCCGTGCCAAATCACTATGAATCAAGCGGTACACACCTCCACTGGACAACAACCCTACTTCGCTTTCTTCTCTCGCCATGCCCCCAGGCTCGTTGGAGCAGCTTTACCCGACGTCGAGGGAGAACAAGACGACATGGACGTGGCACACGCCCTAATCCGCGAGACGCATCAGAAAATGTCGCGTCGGTACAGGGACGTCGCCAACCAAAAGCGAAAAAATCAAGTGGTGGAGGTAGGAGCACTGGTATGGGTCAGAAAAGAGACCACAATACCAGGCACATGCCGTAAACTAAATATGAAATGGGATGGGGTCTATAGAGTAGTGGAGGTACGTTTGGGTGGTAGCGTATATGTGTTAGAGAATGTTTTCACGGAAAAACAAGTGCAAAGAGCTGCCGAACAAGTGAAGCCCTATCATGGCAGTGAAGAGTGGTTAGTAGAACCGGTGGAGAGGGTCCTACAACCCGATCCGGTGGACGAACAACTAGCCCCTCGTGTCAGGAGGCCTCCTAGAAGGCTCATCGAGGAAGAGTGAATGTTATTTTAGGTTAAGATGTGTTAGAAATTAATACTGAGTCACAGAGGTGAGTGGGTGTCAGACTAGATGAAACAATTGGTCTAGGAGATTTCTCATTTCTAGAATTCGGAGTGTCTAATTTTCACGGCTCAGCCTGGTTTCAGTGGGAGGAGTATTTAATTCGAGATAGTAGTACTGCTACTCACTTCACAGTCGACAGCTTGAGGTGTGGCGGACATTTCAGGACTCGTAAGGCTCTCGTTATCTAACCTGAGTGTAGCCGGTGTGCGCCCTGGGACGAACCTTGCGACGAAAATGCGGGTACTGAGTCAGGATTTGACACCACGTTACTACCCAGGTCAGAGGTCGATTGGGATCTTCCTTTCATTGAATATTCGTGTAATAAACACAAGCAGACACCCGTTTTTCAAAGAATAGACAGAATCTCCATTAAATTCACTCTAAATTCGTCCCATACACACACCTCCTCTTGACGCAGCTTTAGAAAGGAACAAAAGATCCGTGAGTAGTTAATTGATATTGAAGAATTTAATTTTCCCGGAGAATAGACGTGTGTAATGCCCGTTATTCGGAAGAGATAGGATGGGAATTCTTATCATACAATTCCGGGTTATGCCCGTAAGCAATTCAATCTTTTAGTTTCTCGTGTAATTATCTTCTTCTTTCATTCTCACTTCTATCTTCCTCCCTTCCTTTCACTCCCCCCCCGACATTCCGGGTACGAGTCAACATTCGTGGGACACTTATTTCGCGATCATCGATAACTAAGAGGTTCAAAACTTTTCATCCTCCCTCACCCTCCTATCAGATCAAGGAACACTCCTAGATCTTAATGTCCTTCAAAATAGTCACCATAGTGAAAGATCACGGTCATACATGGATGTGTTAGTCGAGTTATTTGCTAAATTAAAAGTCGACCAAATTTATGGTTCGACTCCACTACCTCGTCTCTCAACAAAACGCGTTTGTATGCGTGAACGAACGAAATAACACTTCCCGGATATTAGATTAAACATATTAAATCTTCTATATCAAAGTAACAGAACTGTATTATAGGCAGCCCTTTCATAGGTACACTTGTTTCATAGTTAATTAGTCATTTAGGGTCTATAAGCTCTTCAGGAGGGCCAATATCATAGAATCGAAACATTCCTTTTCATCCCAACTTCACTTAGCTACCAAGAGGAGTCAGTCGTCTCTACACTTCATTGTAGGTAAGACCTCGGCACCTCGCTCCTGTTTCCCCCCTTCCTTGTTATATTATATCTATCTATATTTCTATATATATATAGGTACAGTTGTTCAGTTTCACTAACGCCTAGGAGGCCTGCCCCATCCTTATAAGTGTTATAACGGGTCGTCTCTACACTTCATTGTAGGCTTCGACGGGAGTCGTCTCTCCACTTCATTGTAGGCTTCGACGGGAGTCTCATCCACTCCCCTATAGAAACCAGGCCACATGGTACAGTGAATCCCCACACCAACTCATACTCTCACATTTTCTCTCCTATATATATATTCATGTATACCTATAGTGCTCAGTTGACACGGACATAGGTGGTAGTTCTAAGAGTGATTCTGTGAGGGAGGTTATGCTCTAAAGAGCTTGCCCGTTCCAAATTAGAGTTTATGTATGTGTCTAAGATCTCAAACAGAAATAATGTTTCATGGTGATAAATAGGATGATGTTTCAAATATAGTTCTTGTGTTTATTGCAAAAAAAACCAGGTGATTATTCTGTGTAGGACAGTAATCCCCCACACTTCCAAAGAGTCAGCCTTACTCGGTATAATTTCCACGTATCAATCACGACTACCAAGATAAATCTAATATATATATCTATTCAAACATGCCCAGGAAGTAAAACCATTGAACTACTTGCCTGTGCTGGTGGCAGCACTTCCCCTTACCCCTTAACTCATACCCTTTCCCCTTAACCCCTACCGTACCCCTTTCCCTTAAGTTCATTCCATTTCAGTACTCTCCGCAGCGAGAAGTGTTCACAGTATAATCAAATAATGAAGTCATAAGACAAGTTTCAATTCTCAATTCAAGTTTAAATCAAGGAAAAATCCTAACCAAATTAATTTCATTCAAATAACAAAGGCACCAGATATAAACTTCTTCATAGGAAAATCCTGGCAACCACGGTGCATGTGGGGATAAGGCGGGGTCGCCGCGGATGGACCTACGAAGGGAAAACTACGGCGATGGAAGAATTTCGAGTTATTTTGCGCGAAATTGATATTCCAGGTGCTATATTACTGTGCTCTGTTTTCGCTGACAACACTATAGAGAAGACCTGAGGTAATGGCTGATGTGCAGAGGCTTCTAAACCAAGAAAACAGAGTCATAACAGAGCCTCGTCAAAGGTAAGCAACTGTAGGTACGTAATGTGTCCCTACCACTTGCTTACTTCTTAATGAGACTCTGCTGTGACTGTTTTCCTGGTCTAGAAGCCTTCGCACATCAACCATCACCTCAGGTCTTCTCTATGTTGTCAGCGAGCACGGAAATATAGCACCTGGAATATCAATTTCGCCCAAAACAACTCAATTTTTTTTCATCGTCGTAGTCTTCTCTTTGTAGCTGTACATATTCATGGTTATGATAGTATTAAAGTACCTTATTAATTGAGTCCTTTGTTGTCTTTCCTCATAATAAGTAGTGCTACATCATGGTTTAAGTGACGAGCCAATGAATACTCTTGAGTCTATACCAACATCACAACCTTTGCTTTGATTTATCTTATACTCCATCCATAAACAAATTGCATAACCACGGTGACATTACCCATCCTTGCCTCATGGTACAGTCACGCAATGAACTCGCGAGCACTTGGGGCGAGGCAATCCCATCAATTTCTCAAATCTTTTCCTTGTCTACAAATGTTGCTCAGNGCTACCCAAAACAAAATTGGAATTTGGTGGTAAGTATTGATTATAACTTTCCAGGCTCCTAACCCAGTACTGATTGTCAGGTACTCACGTTTTTGCAAATTTTTTTCTAGCAAAAAACCTTCTTCAGGGTCCTATTTTCCCGATTTTTTTCCTATTGTTTTCTATTTCCCACAATTTTGAAATTTTTCTGCTCCCCCGGGGCGGAATAGCTTTAAACCATGACTACCTAGATTTATCTGATCTTTCCCCAAATCTAGAAGGAATTTTGCCAAAGGGTATCAGCCCAGATTTTGTTTTAAAAGTGGGCCAGTTCTTGAATTAAACCTTTTATTTTACGTACTGGTCTGCTCCTTTATAGATCAATGGAATTAACTGTACCCTTTTAAAGTTTGGACTAGGAGCCTAATTTTTTGGCCTCATGTTTTTATGAATTTTTCCATTCCTCCATCCAAATTCTTTAGGAAAAATTTCCAGAACTATAGCTTTCAATCTTATATATTTAAAACCAGACTGTAAAAAAACACTAAATCATAGGTTTATTTTTCTATTTCTCCTATAATTTGAAATTTTAAATCCCCCCGGCCACAAGTTTTTAAAATTTAAGCTATCGAAAAATTTTTCCCGTAAAAATCTCTGTGACCCATGATCAAACGGTTTTTGCACCCTTTGACATTTTACCCTAATTATGGGTATTGACCTATGGGTAAGCTGTTGAATTGTCGGAGCACCCGAGGTCTCACGCAACACATACTGTGCCACTTCCCGTTGGGTTGGCCCCCGTCACTAACAAAAAAATGATGGGAACCATATAGATGAAACATATGCGAATTTAAAAACTACAGTCCTCGTTTAGTGGAAAATACTTTTCACATCTTCCTACTCTCTAAACGTTTTAGGGTTACCACGAATTTTTGCAATTATGGGGTTTTTGGAGCCCTTCACACAGAAAACATTTAAATTTTGATTTTTGGGAAATTTTTGGTGTGGACTCGGGGGGAATTGTAGTTAGAATTAATTGGGTTTATGTGGAACCGCCTGGGAATTGTGGTTTGAATGAAGGTTTATGTGGAACTTGCTGGGGAATTGTGAGTTAGGATTAATTTGTTGGTGAGGAAAACCGCCCGGGAATTGTGATTTGGGTAATTTGTTGGGGTGGGAAATCTGCCCGGGTCTCTACGGCCCTGGGCCCATGTTATAAAGATTTTTGGATTCGTCTTAGACTCGTTCGAGTCTTAAATTGGGGGCCGGGTCCTAATCATTTCGACGCACCCCCAAACGCCCAAGATCGTCCAATTTTGAGGGTTTTGGGTAGGACAGGGTGGAGGGTCCCACAGCAGGCGGGGCTAAACTCGTCCTAGACTTAAAAAATGGAGTGCTCCACCCCTCCTGAGAACTTTTCGTGATAGGATGAGTACTGGACGAACTTGTTGATACATAACTAACAAGCGATACCGTTTGGCCCGAGAAGGGTTTATATATGTGACGACAGGGGAATGAAATATCAAGAAACACGACAAATAGGCGATCATGCATGTCAATCACGAGGGGTTTTTATTATTCCCCTTTTTGAGGTGTCATGTTCCCCCTGCCTTGATTTGTTCTTTAAACTTTGAAGTGCATCCCCAAAAAACTTTTTGATGAGAAGGGGATCATGTTGAAAAATAAAAGCGATTTAATAGGCCACTATAAAAAAAAATTTAAAAAAAATTGAATAAGTCGTGATTATTAACCCGGGAAAAATTCAAAAAACTCTATTTTTTCCCCACTCCCGTATTTTGATGTTTTTTATTGTTTTGATACATCTTTTAATATCCCAAAACCCCATCTAACCTAATTAACATTTTTTGGTTAAAAGAACTAGATTATGGGTAGTATTGTATCACAATTATTCAATTGCGCCAGGGGAAATTGGGGTTTAAAAGACTCAGAATGAAGAAATCTACCTAGAAACGGGTTAGAATTGTCAGGCTCGAGGATGACCAAACCCAAAACGGTAAATATTCCGCGGAGTTGGGGGGCCCACCCGGCAATCGCGAAACCATCAAATTAGTTTTTTTTAACCTAAATACCCAAAATAACCAATCCAAATACCCTAAGCTTAACAAAAACCTAAACCAAACCCTAAAAAACCCAAAATCTAACCTAACCTAAACTAAACGTAACTAACTCCAATTTGGTAAAGGGACGATGATTTCGGGGTCTTTTTTAGAGACACCGACTATTTTTCCGGGTCTTAAATGGATTTTTAAATGGAGATATTTTATTTTGCGAAAACCCAAAAGTTAAAAAAAAAAAAAAAAAAATCATCACCAAATTTTTTGGGTACCGTTTCATTAAAAACACGTATCACCATCAGAAAAAACCCCTTAAAATTTGGGCCGGGAGAAATTGTCAGGGTTTATGGGTTTTAAATAAAACCTAACCTTACCTTTTAGGTTTTAATAAAACCCAAAAACTAAGGAAAATTTTAAAAAAAAAGGGTTCCCCACGCTAAGCTGACAAAATTTTGGGCTCTACGTATTATATTACTGTCTTTAAGACATTTTTTTTTTATTTTTAATGATGGCGATCCTTATTTTGTCTACTGGCCGTTTTAAAAATTTTTCAGCGATCCATAATGTTAATTATTTATTTTTGGTTCGGGCCCCGGGAAGATGCCCTAGAAGATGCTCGGCGAAACGTCGTGTGCGAACACGCATATTTTTGCCCCCACTACGGGATTTTTCGGTAAAAAATCCCAAAGATCCCGGAAAAATGCGGGGTTGACACGCCTTTAGGTTAGTTGGGGCAGGTCGGGTTAGGTTGGGTTTGGTTTGGGTTGGTTAGGAAAGACAAGGGCTCGAAGAGGGGTCGGGTTTAGGTCTGTGAGTTTGTCACTTTAGAAAAAAAGGGGAAATCCCCTATTTTCCTTTTTATGGCCAACAAGTTGGGGGAAAGGTGGAAAACCCGGGGTTTTTTGGGGGGAGGGGCCAACCCTAAGGGAAAAATGGCCCCCCCCCAAAAAAAAAAATCCTTAATGGGGAAAATTTTTCCCACTTCCTGACTTTATCGGGGAAAAATTTCCCTTTTATGTTTGCTCCCCCACAAAAGGAGCACACTCTAAGGGGGAAAATGGCTCCCCAAAAAAATCCCTAAAAAAGGGGGTTTTCCCCAGTACATAGATTTTAATCGGGGTAAAATTTCCCCCATAAGTTCATGAAAGGGGGAAAACCCCAAATTTTGGGGTTATTTTGGGGGGCCAATTTTCCCCTTTTGTTGCTCCCCCCCCAAAAAAACCCGGGGTTTCCACCATGCCCCAAAGTTTTGGCTATAAAAAAGAAATAGAGGGTGGGCCTTTTTTCCTAAGATTTACCCCTAAATTAACCACAAGTATATCTAACCTAACTTATAGGTTTTTTTTTTAAAACTATAAGACTCTGACAAATCTTTCCCGGCCAAATTTTTGTGCTTTTTCTGATGGAGATGGTTTTTAAGGAAATGGTACCATAATATTCGGGGGATAATTTTTTTTTTTTTTAAATGGGTTTGCGCAAATAAAACATCTCCGGGAAATGGGGGGGATTTTTGCGGGCGTTTACAGAGACACCACTATTTTTTTTTGGCCTACAAAGGTGCTTGCTCTAAGCAGGTTTTTATTTTGCCCCAAAAAAAAAAAAAAAAAATAAAGAAAAAAATGAAAATTTAACCCAACCTTATAGGTTTTAATGAAACCTAACCCAACGTAAGGGGTTTTAGAAACCTAACCTAACCATATAGGTTTTTTTGAAACCCAACCAACTTAACCACAAATATACTTTTTTTTTTTTTTTTTTTTGGGGTTTTCGCAAAAAAACTTCTTTGAACAAGCACCTATTGTAGGCCAAGAAAAAATAGCGGTGCTCTGGAAAAAGACCACGAAACTCTCGGTCCATTATAACCCTATCTTCTTAGAAAAAGCACCTATTTTATGCCAGGAAAATGTCGGTGTCTTTGAAAAAGACCCCGGGGGGAAATCCTCGTCCATTTAACCCGGGATCCTTGAGTACTCCGCTATGGGAAAGGGGGCGCGGGGATCGCATGTGGTTGGCGTGGGCCCGTCAGGCATCGCCCTTTCTCTTCGCCCCTCATCTCGGCATGGAAATTCCCCCCGGGGCATAGGACATTTTTCCTTGCTTGAAAAGAGCTGGCCAAGAATGAAATCTTGCCTGAAAAAAAATTTTTTTCTCGTCGATAGAGCGAAACAAACAATGCTTGTGTCTTTGAACGGAACGTTGCATATCTGGTACAATTATTCTTATAGATGAATTCATCCGTTGTAGTCTTCAACAATTATCATAGAAATATTAATCTTGTGTTTTTCGATATTTTTATACCTTTCTGATGACTCTTAGTAGTGATATTTCATGAAATCCAAATTGGACTCTTGCTAAATGTAGCGCTCAGCGCTTCGTCCTAAGCCGCCGTCTTAGGACGCGTCTTAGACTTTCCTCGAACCTTAGGACGCAGGGTTAGGACGAATCCTAGAACGAATCCTAAATCTTTATAAGTATGGGCCCTGGACCTACTTGGATTGCAAAAAATTTAGCCTCATATTTAGAGGGCAAGGAGGGTCTTTCTTCCTTTTTCTCTCCTTCCCTTTTATCTTTCTTGTAATCCTTGGATTGTAAATTATTTATAATGTCTAAGAGACTAGTTCTAATGTCTTCTACAGAAGGATAATCCTTTTTTGACTTTAATTGAACTTGATCAACAGTTAGGTTAGGCAATTTATCTACTAAGAAAGTGGACAGCAACCAGCTAGATTCTTCTAAATTACAACCTGCATTTTCTGCTCTCTTCAAGTTACTCTCTAACTCTGCTGTAAATTCAGACAGAGATTGAAAATTATGAGAGGGTACTTTGATATTAATCAATTTTCCTGCAAGGTCTCTCAACTTTTTATCTCTGTTCTCGTAGGTTTTCTTCAGTAAATCTACCGCACACTGATAGCTAGCAGTTTGTGAAGGAAATCCTGAAATGAGCTTGCCAGCATCACCCTTTATCTGACTTTTTAGGTAATTCAATTCATCCACTGCAGTCAACTCTAAACTAACATGAATAATACTTTCGAACTGGTCCCAAAAGGAATCCCACTCCACTATATCATCTACAAACTCAGGCAGCTGAATAATGGGTAATTTGATTCTCTTAAGGCTCATGTTCTTAGGCTTATTTTCTTCTATCACATCATCGATCTTATAGATGGTATTTTGTGAGCGATCTTCAAAATCAGCCTGATCACAGATTAATGCTTCCACTTTATCACCTTCCGCTTCATTTACTAGAGTATCATATAGATTTGATATGATACTTATCTTATTCTCTAACTGTGCTTTCCACACTTTAAGTTGGTGAAATTCCACATGATCCACCAGAGCTACATCAATTTGACCCAGTAACTTAGTGCAGTGCCCTTTATGGCCTGCTAAAATTTTAACTGTGGCCATAATGCCACCAATCTAATGAGTAAATATGGAGACCGACAAAATTTTAAATTTATTATCTACAAATTGCTAGATAGTTAATTTGGAAGTTGAATTATGAGTAACTTATTAGTTATGAATTTAAATTTAAGCAAAAAAAATATAAAAATATTGACTAAACTAACAAGTTAGTAGTACCCAGAGTTAAAACTGAAATTCTTGCAATGGCTGCTGGATTTGTGTCCAAATGATATGATGATGCCTTATGGCTTTGGACACTTTGTTACAAATATGTTGTCTGCCTTCAAAGGTTGGATGTATCCCGTCCATGATCCGCAGATCCATCGGGAATGTTTTTCCGCCCAACAAAATGATGTGGCCTTTTAGCTCACGCGGCAATTTCCTATTTATGGCCCTTGAGATCTTTTTGTAGCGCGCGGCCTCGACAAAGTAAGGATGGTTTTGGGGGTAAATTCTTAGTTCTATTGTGCATAAGACACAAGTGATTCCCTTTTCTGAAAAAGCCCGATGGATGGCCATCATATCCTCAAATAAACCATCCACACTAGTGTCCTCCTTGATGTCGTTACCTCCTATCAGGATGATAGCCAGATCGTAAAGTAGGGGGTTAAGGGCTTGTTTGAATTCTGAATATCAAAAAAATTATCGGCCCTTGCACCTCCCTTCCTAAATATATCCATGTGCACTCCTGGAAACGGCTCGCTTCTTGGCCGGAGTGAATCACAAGTGACAATGGAATGGCCAACATAAGCTACGTGATAGGTGGGATAACTAGCCGCCGCCGCCATGATGTTATCAAGGGTTGTTTATCCGGTTCGAAGGACCAAATTTTTCAGTTGTGGGAATTAAATTGATAGGATGACTTGAATGGTTACACTCCTAAATATAAATTAAAACACTGGTGCTTGAATTAAACTCACAACTGAAAAAGAGAATTAAATTAAGGGACAACTTGAAATTAACTAACTACCACTAAAAATATTTACCTGGTGGTAGTTAGTGGCTGTCCAAATAATGTCACCAAGCTAAACCTTATTATTGAGATCTCAATAAGCTAGGAGCACTGTAATGGATTAACTGCCAGGGCTCCTGCAAAAGTTGTTACTTAACTGGTGACGTCTTAGATGTTTGAAGACCTGATGTTTTGTAGACAACATGGCGGGCGTAACCTTCTCGATGTATCAAGCCGATACATGGACCGGGATATTGGGCTTAGTAACCCATACTCTCCATGAATACTATTTACAATATTTACACGAGAACACACGTGGTGTCTCTAAATGTGTATAAGGAGCAAAGTGGCGATGAACTGCTCGTCTTCGTGGAGTCTGACTGAATGAGGCCGAGTCAGCTGGATTTCCTCTGACGTCGCTTTGCTCTAAAGATATACGAGCCCAAATTAATTTCCCAATAAATATATATTACTCCTATGTTTACTACTATTAATTTTAGTAATATTTTTCATTATCTCTGGAGAAATTTATAATTTCCGACAATTTGCTTATTGGTTTATCAGCTTGTTTCCTGGAGACGAAGTGACCTTTTTGTGTAGTTTCGTGAGTCTGGCGGGGTTTGAGTTGTCGCCCGTGGTGCGTGGTGTTGGCTTGGCGACGTTGGTGCACGATTAGGTACAGCCCGTGCACAATGTTGCGGAAGCTGTGGGCAAGAAGAATTTGCTTCACTCCTTTCCTCCCGCCCAGCACCACAATCCGCGTCTGCGGCTGCTTCCACAGCTCTGCGTGTTCCAGCTTTCTGCATGCAAAGTGTTGGGGTGTAATGTGGGGGGTGGTTTGCACTGGATGCCATAAATATAGCACTTGAACACTGGCCGCCTATGTGAGATAATGGAAAATATATAGCTACCTCATTATCATGGTGGTGTTGAAGGTGGAAGAGGCATCCAGATGAAAAATAAGTACTCGGCAGGTGATGGTGGCGTCCCCTGCCAGGACGCGGAAGAGGTGGTGCTGCGCAACTGACGTGGACATCAAGATGAAACTTCTTTTAATCTGCCTGCAACATAGAATACAATTTTTTACAATCGTCTATTTCCTCTTGAGTAATGTTTATGGTCGTCCACCATTGCAATAACTTACTATTACAACCAACTTACCTGTCAATTAAGGAGATGAGAGGAGAAGACGGCGTTGTGACTATTAACAACAAGTGACAAGAATCAAGGGAGTTTTTCACTGCCTGATGAATCACTCGCTCAGGCAGCTCTGTAGGCTCAGGCAGCTCTGTAGGCTCTGTAGGCTCGCCATAGGAAAATAGCAGCACCATTAGTAAGCCGAGGCATCCTGGGGCTTCCATAATCACCTGAGAGAAGTGAGCGGTTATTGTAACTGAAAGTCTATATTCTAAGAAATTTATTTGAATTATCACAACCTATCTTTTAAGTGTGAAATGACTTACAATTGTTGACACACACACATACACACACACACACACACACAAGGGTACTCCGTATATAATGTAGGGGAAGCACGCTCGGTTCACAACCAAGAAGTCCCGGGTTCGATCCCCGGGCGGAGCGGAAACAGATGGGCTGTTTCCTTAAAATCCGAGCCCCTGTCCACCCAGCAGTGAATGGGTACCGGGTGTTAGCCGGGGCTTGTGACCCGCTCTCCGGGGTGCTGGCTTCGGCCAATACTAAGCACTAAGGATGAATGATAAAAAAATGTTGATGTGGAGACGGGGCCATACGAGCGTTGCTCAGGCCCTGTAAAATACAACTAGATGAATACACACACACATACACACACACACACACACAGCAATTGAATTTCTTTCTTTTTTCCGTTATACTCGTATTTTCCATTAGCACAAAAGCGAAAGTCAATCAATGACAGGACTGGCAACTCAGGTGATGGAAAACACACATTCAACGCTTACTTCCCTCTGTAGTTTAGGTCTTTCCTTGCTGCAAACCACTTACAACTGATGCTCCTTGCTGAAGGGCCTCTATTTATGGGCCACGGAAAGGCGTGAAAATAGAACGATGTCTGCGCGAAGGTGGCGGTGGAGGGAGGATAAGAAAAAAATGTTGTTACATGGTCAATATTTTTTGTGACATATATGCCGCCTGTCTCTGTCTACATGTAAGAATGTTCTTTTATTGATATGTGTGCGTGTAGATAGATATTATAATATATATATATATATATATATATATATATATATATATATATATATATATATATAAATATATATATATATATATATATATATATATATATGTATATATATATATATATATATATTATATTATATATATATATATATATATATATTTTATTTATATTTATATATATATATATTTAGTATATAATACTATATAATATCATATAATATAGTATTTTAAAATAAATATATATCTATATATATATCATATATATATTATATATTATATATATATATTAATATATATATATATATTATCAAGATTATATATATATATATTACTTACAGTAAAACCTCTCTAATCGAACCATTTTTCAACTTCAGTACATTCGACGTTTCGGCCGTTCAAATATTCATAACTTTCCATATTCGAGCAGTTTGAATTATCCTTGCCTATATGGGAGTCCGACTTTCCATGCGGTCGTGCCGCGGCTGCCAGCGTGATCTGATAAAATTATGATAATTTATAATTATCGTATAAATACGATAGGCGAAGGAAGAAGGCGGGAGGGGGGGGAGGAAGAAGGGGAGAGTAGGAGGAAGGAGGGACAAGGAGGAGGAAGGAGGGACAAGGAGGAGGAAGGAGGGGAAAGGGGGAGGAGAAGGAAGGAGGTGGGACAAGGAAGGGAGGAGAGGAGGAGCAGGAAGGAGAAGAAAGGGAGGAGGAAGAATTATTTTTTTTAAAGTATCCTTCCCTTTGTATGTAATCCTTCACAGTCCTTCATGGGGCTCTTCGCTCCTTCACGCATCCTACAGAGTCTATGGGAGGGCATTATAAGTCCCACAGGATTGCTATAGTATTCCTAGGTTTTTATAAGTACTTTGACAATCGCATGGGTGGTTCAAATAGGGATTAATAATAATATTACTAATACTGAAAATACTAATACTGATCAATGGCAGTGATCATTGTATTGACGTAATGACTAATCTATAGCAATGCCTATCATATTTTTATGTCTTGTAGTAAGTTTTGCCTATTTTATGATTTTTAAGGAATATTAAGTATTATGTCATTGTGAATGGGCTGAAATAGGGACTTCTAATCATTGTAACTGAACACTGACTCAAGATTCGTGTTCAGCATGCCCGAAAACTGTTAGGAACAAATTTTCAAGCAAATTTATTTTTTGAAAAATAGATTTCTTTGAAAATTTGTTAATGTGCAAATGTAAAATGGTGAAATGGTAGTGTGCACGTTGATGGCGACGGTTGTCTAAAAAGAGATGATGAAGGCACATGTCGATAACTCGAAGGCTCATCATGGGTAAATGAAGGCATCTGCTGAAGCTTCTTGTCAGCGGACAAAACTTTGTTGTGATGACACGTAATCATTGTTGTTTCCATAAGTATTTCTGAAAACCGAACATGAAAGATCCGATTTTTTAAAGTAAATATAAAAGGATTTTTCACTTATTTTGCTTAAATGTTGAGCTAAAAGACGATGAAATGAGTTTGTAAACAAGTTTATGATTGGGTCTTCCATGTCCGATGTTTCTTTTTCTTTGTGCAACTAATTGACATATTGATTCCTTAGTCAACATTAGGTAGTGAGGTAGTGTGACTTTGCCACCGAGTATGTACAAAGGGCTGGCAGCGCTTGTGTCATGTATATATGTGTGTGTGTGTGATTCTGCAGGAGTAGATTGCCAACACTCCTGCTCTCCTGTCTGTGTTTGAATGTGTGTGTGTGATTGTATGTGTGTGTGTATCTACTAATTGAGAGGGTGGTTGGTGGATAATTTCTACAAGTGACTTGATAAAATGGAAAGACTAGCAACTACTTTACAGCTTTTTGAGTTAAGACGCATACGTGTATGTTTGTAATTTACAGTGTATGTGTTGTACCCTTCATATTATAGACCATTCACCTACCAAGAAATGGATACTGATATAGTAGAGGTAGTGTGACTTTGCCACCGAGTATGTACATCAGAGGGCTGGCAGCGCTTGTGTCATGTATATATGTGTGTGTGTGTGATTCTGCAGGAGTAGATTGCCAACACTCCTGCTCTCCTGTATGTGTTTGAATGTGTGTGTGTGTGTGATTGTATGTGTGTGTGTGTGTGTGTGTATGATTGTATGTGTGTGTGTGTGATTCTATGTGTGTTTGTTCACTTAGTTGTACAGGTAGACCATCACTGATCTGGATATCTGTGATAGCCATCAAGAATTCATTCAGAATTTCCATGAGCAAAAAGTCTCAAATTTCCCGGATTGGCCCTTCTGTTTTCGGGACCTGCAACTGCTAATAACGTTTTCACAAAGATATTTAATCAGCCCAACATTTCTCTGAAGCATTGGAATGGCTAAGGGTAGAGTTGATGATAATAGCAAGAAGCATTGGATTATACCATTTAAGGCTGGTAAAATATATTGTTGAATATACTTGATCATAATAGTTACTCTGATATTTTAGATGTTGGAGGAGGGTCTGTGAATTTCTGAAAAGAATAGATGCTCCTTTGTCATAAGAATCCAGATTTTTATTGTTACATATATATGGAGAACAAGAGATGTGTATGCGTGTATGTATGTTACAAGATGGAAAGCATCCTTTGTCTAGGGAAATAAGGAAAAACTGGTTCACAAATAGGGTGGTAAATGATTGGAATGGACTCAGTAGACAGGTAGTTAGTGTGGAGTCATTAGAGATCTTTAAAGGGAGGCTGGATAAATTCATGGATGGGGATGAAAGGTGGATGTAGGTAGTGTTAAGTAACAGGAACTACCACGTGTAGGTCTCACGGCCTCTTGTTGCTTCCTTATGTTATGTTGTTATGTCTGTTTCAGGTGAGCCACAAGGGAGTGTTGTGTCACGAGAAGGCTGTGCGTCACCTTGCCGTGACAGCCACCGGCAACCACCTGGTGAGTGGCGGCGACGACGGCGAGGTGAAGGTGTGGGTGGTGACCAGCGCCACCCTGGGCACCCCCAAGGCGGCCTCCAACACCCCCCTTCACCTGGCCCACACCAGAACAGTGCACACGGGCCGTAGACCAATCACCAACTTGGCCATCAAACAAATCAGTAGAGAGGTCAGCTCATCATGATGCCTGAAGCTTGCATGTGTCATGGCGATTCATTATTTAACATTATTTTATTTGTGTAGACATCTGACAATTGTAAAAACAAGTGATGAAGGAGACACGGGCTAGGAAGTTCATGACTAGTTTCGCCTCTACTGGGCTTCCTCTCTGGGATTCCTCTGAAGAAGCCCAGTAGAGGCGAAACAAGTCAGGAATAAAATACTCACTTCCCAGCCCGTGTCTCCATCACCTGTTATATTATGTTTTCAGTTGTCAGAAAATATTTTTGTATGTTAGGGATGTACAAATTGCTTTATTTTCTCTTCTGTGTTAGTGTGCCACACCGCATCTTTTGGAGAAGGCCTTATGTAAATGACAGTATGGATAGTGTGTGTTTAACAAGTGTGATGTGATCCAACAGGTTCTGAATGCAACAGACATGACAATGGAGGAAGTCATCGCTCCCTTTACTCAAGATTACTCCAACCCACTCGGCAGTTCAGTCACGGTGCCAATAAAGGGCCGCTGTAACCCACACCCACAACTTGCAGATATTTTCACTTCTCCATTTCAATTGAGGTTAGTTAGTATGTAAATCAGATTTATTGTTTTATTTTAATTTACAGTGGAATGAATGAAAGAGGTCAAGGGTCCAAGCAGTTGATTTGAGTGATTTGAGAAGTGGCTGTGGTGTAAGAATGGCTGGGGAAAGTCATGAAAGTGTGTATGACAGTTTTGGAATGTTAAGTAAGGGTGAGGGGGATGAAACGTGCCGTGGTTGAAGGGGTGAAGCGCAGCACTCAGAGGGGGTTTGTTCCTGTAGAAAGCATGGCAGAAAGTGACATGACCAAAAGAGTATGAATCTCTCTCTCTCTCTCATTCCAGGAAGTTATTGTTTTTGTTGTAGCATTTTTCCTGAAAACACTTATTGTTTAGTGTCAATAAATTTGATATCAGGGCCTACAATGATATGCTCTTACTAAGGATCAATGAGCAGGTTGAGGTGGGTGCATTGTGCTGCCCTGAGTAGTCCAGCAAGGGTGGAAAAGAACAGACTTGGGACTTGCAGCATCAGGGAAGCAATAAAAGTAGGCAGATGAAATAAACTGGTCTGATCGGTTACAGGGAGTTTCGTACACAAGTTGTTTCGTACCCAGGTTTTGTTAGTTGTTTCGTACACGGATTTTTAGGTTTTTTCGTACATACCTGGTGTCATTTCGTAACTCTAGTAATGAAGTTTAAATCTGAGCTGAGTGTACGAAACAACTATGGTTTCATATAGACTACGAAACAACTTTTTTGGTGTACGAAACAACTTGTGTACGAACTGACTGCACCCCGTCTGATAATGTGGAAGGAAAGGATGAGAATGACTAGGTAATGTGTGACAAGCAATATGAGACGCATATTTCAGAAAGTCGATAAGCGCCATCAATAAAAAACTAAGAAGAAGCCTTCAACTGTTTCAATGTTCAAAATGTCATATCTTTTGAACATTGAAACAGTTTGAAACCATTTTCTTGGTTTTATAATGATGGCGCTTATCGACTTTCTGAAATAAGCGCCTCATAAAGTGGTAGGCGCTGTGACAGTAGGTGAATTTCAGAGAACGTCGATTACATTGTGTGAAAAGATTTATGAAGCATGTCACACAATAAACATGCAGTTGATGAAGCAAAGTGAGAAAAGCTGACCCATGTTACTTACAATCCTTCAAATATTAACCAATGTCATGCTGTTGTAAAAAGTGGCAAGTCCTGTTTAATTTCTTGATTTTTTGTGCTAAATAGGGAAAAACTGGTTCACAAATAGGGTGGTAAATAATTGGAATGGACTCAGTCGTTAGGTGGTCAGTGCGGAGTCAATAGGGAGTTTTAAAAGGAGGCTGGATATATACATGGATGGGGATGAAAGCTGGTATTGTTAAGTAACAGGAGCTACCACGTGTAGGTCTCTCGGTCTCTTGTAGCTTTCTTATGTTCTTATGTTCTTTTCTCTTTTTGCAGTCCCCCAGCAGTGGTTGGAGGAGGGGGAGAGTCAGGGGGGGGCAGTGAGGGGCAGAACACCGTGGAACAGCTCAAGATGACAAACAACCACCTCCTTAAATTTGCACTCAAGCACATCATTGGTGAAGGAGATTTATGATATAGGGAGCCCACCACTGTTCTGGCATTAGGAGTGTGACGGTGAGTTGAGTTGCAGATGTAGTGTCATTTTTTATATTATATTTATCATTCCTCTTTTACTTTTTAATTTTTAATAAATATATAATTTTGTTTAAATTATTATTCATTTATTTATTTATTTTTGGATTTTTTTATATTGTATATTTTTAAATACTTTTAGATTTTTTAGTTTTTTTGATTTTTTATATATATTTGTATTTGTATTTTAATTTTTTTAAACTATTATATTCATCATTCCTCTTTTCATCGTAATTCACCAGTGTTGCATCTTCCTAATGCATACCGAGAAGGTGCATGTAATGTGAATGTGTATGTAATTGTGCGTGTATGTATTTCAAACAAATTCATGAGTTAAGAACTTAAATCGTTGTGTTGTCATTTTTTACTCTGTGACTCTACAGTTGCAAATCATTCTGTTTTACATGATATTGAATTCCTTTATCTTCTGTAATCTTTTGTAGTTCTGTTTTTGTTCGGTGATTTTTTGTGATGGAATGGGGTTGGTGAAATTTAATTCCCCTCTATGTATAGGGACAAAAGGGACATTATTATTTATTATTTTTTACTGGTTCAGACAGTCATTCATTGTGCAGACACCACTACCACTACTACTATGGTAGAACCCCTCTCACTCAAACTATATGGAGGTGAAGGCTCTCTGAGTTATAACAAATATATTTATATTTGGAAATTTTTTTTCTTGGGAACACGGGAGTGGTGGGCGCGACGCCAGCCTTTACCAATGAGCCATGGTGACAGGCTCAAAGACCTCAAGGACAGTTTTAGATATCCTCTTTAAGCCAGTGATACAAGGGGGCCCTCAGGGGCCTAGTTAAAGGGCTAGTTAAACCTGCTGTTAGAGACAGGTGAAGCAAGTAGGTGGTTAGTATAGGGCGTTGTTTGATCTTGTTATTAAATTTGTTGTATTGTTTTGCACAATATGAATTTGTTCCGTGATTTTTCTCAGTTTCACATGACATACTTTAACCCCTTGAGGCCCAGAACGTAATTTCCATTGTAATATGGGTACCATTAGACAATTTTTAGTGAATATAAGCAATATTTTATAGATATGACCTGCTTAGTATCCTTGTCGACTAACTAATTTGGTATATTCAGTTAATTTTCGTAATATTATGGCTCGACAGCAGACCATTTTTTTTATAGCAAAGAAAAATCTGGGCGTGAAGGGGTTAACACCTGTCTGTGATGGCCGGTGTAAAAATAAAGTGTCGGAACTCCGAAGACAGAAGCAGAAAAATAGATCTTTTGCAAATCCTGTGCACTCGTCAAATTCAAGTCACCAAACCAATCACAGTTCCTGATGGGTTCGTTCTATTGCTTCTGAACGATGAAAATGCTGAGAAGATTTTCACGCATGATATAAAACAACAGTTAAGAAGAAAAAGGTTTCTTTCCACTTTTGCCTCCAAAGCTTCGAGTACAATGAAGCGTTATTATCACCAGAGTAGAACGACATAATCTACGAACATGAGGAGGAGGATATAGTTGCAGAAATTGAAGCAAAAAAGGGTTGGATCAGTCAGGACATAGACTCCATCTTTAAGTTCCCTAGATCATCAACTATAAAGTTAACATTTAGACAGACTGCAACAGCCAAAAAGGGCATAAGTAACGGTCTCTTAGCTTTCAACTTAGCAACTTTAGCAACAACAAAAGAAAATCAACACAACAAAATGCAAGAGTTAACATAATGTGGTACAATTTTTCTCTGAAGTTTCCTCACATACGAGCGTTTCAACGTTAAACACCTCCTCGTCTGGACAGGAAAAGTGAGTTAGGATTGGTGGATCACATAGGTAGTACCCATTACAGTCTTGTGGGTCAAAGACTTTGCCGGTGCTTGTGCAATAGGTCTGGCAGGTATCACACAGGTCGTAACAGTATTCAGGTGAGTCAGAGCAGAGGTTAGCCTGGTAGTCTAAGTAGGGAGCTTCATTGGGGCATGATACGTGTAAGGCTGGTAGCTCATCAAGACATATTTTGTAAGCGTTGCAATCCATTGGATCGGCGATAAGTATACCTGTGAAGAGAGAAATATATATATATATATATATAATATATATATATATATATATATATATATATATATTATATATATATATATATATATATATATATAATATATATATATATATATATATTATATATATATATATATATATATATATTTTAAAATAATATAATATATATATATATATATATATATATATATATAAAATATATAATATATATATATATATATATATATATATATATATAATATATTATATTTACTATATATATATATATTATATATATATTATATATATATAATATAGATATATATATATATATATATATATATATATATATATAATATATATATATATATATATATATATATATTTATATATATATATATATCATCTGACCCATTTCAGGGTGACAAGACACTCGTCATTCTTGGGTTGTTTTATCGGCCAACGTTTCGCCAAAAGACACTTTGGCATCATATGTGGTGTGTGCATATAACTATATAATGTAATTTATATATATATATATATATTTATTTATTTCTAGTATATGCACACACACGCACACACAACACCACACCAGCAGGCATGCAGGCACGCCACCTGGTTCGCTGCACTTCCCGTCCGCAAGGATTGCATAGTCCAACACAGTAATCATACCCACAGGTATAGCGTCCCCATCCATCACGTG
>JACEEZ010005737.1:17110-24610 GCA_016584305.1 Chionoecetes opilio | reverse complement strand
AATTTATGATATATATATGTTATATAATTTTAAAATATATATATAAAATATATATATATTTTATATTATATATTATATATATATATATATATATATATATTATATATTCTCTCTCTCTCTCCCTTTTTCTCCCCCTCTCTCTTTTCTTTTCTCTCTCTCTTTTCTGCTCTCTCTCTCTCTTTTCCCCTCTCTCTCTCTCCTCTCTCTCCTCCTCCCTCCTCCTCCTTCCTCTTCTCTCTCCTTCTCTCTCTCTCTCTCTTTTTTTTATATTCTTTGGGTTTAAAAAGTTTTTTGGTTTTTCGTTTGGGTTTAAAAAAAGGGAAAAAAAGGGGCCCTTCCCCTACCGGCTTTTCGGTGTTTAAAAAATTCTTAACTCTCCCTTCCCTTTCTACTTCTTGTGTTCTTCATCTTATTTTTTAATTTTCGTTTTGTTTCTTATTAACTTGTCCCTTCTCTTTATTTTCTTGTTTTTTTTCCCCTCTTGTTAATTCATCTTGTTGTTCATTTTTTTTTCATGTTCCATTTATTTATATTTAATATTAAGTATTGTTAGTTGTTTTTTAAAAGCTTGTTATATAACCCTTTGTACACATCAAACATTTTTACTATTTAAATTGGTTTCCCAAACAAGACCCGGGGTTTTTCAAAGTGGGGATCGAATCTTGAAAAAAATAGTTTCAAAACAGTTTTAAAAAGAAAGATAAAAAGGGGGGGGGGGGGGAAAGAGGAAAAGGGAAAAAAAAAGAAGGAAAAAGGAAAAAAGGGAAACAAGAAAAAAAAAAAAGGAAAAAGAAGGAGGGGGGGGGGAGAGATAGGGCCAAGTGGGGGAAATAGGAAAGGTAGAAGTGGAGATAAAGGCAGAGTAATCGAAAGGTAGCCCTAATTAATCAAAGCGCAGGTGAACTGTCTCTCACGCCCCCCTTATTCCATATGTACTGTACAACTGAAGAGGATGAGGAAGAGGGGGAATGGGGCAGGTGGAGGAGGAGGAGGAAGGGCAGGTGGAGGAGGAGGAGGAGGTGGAAAAGGAAGGGGAGGAGGTGGAGGTGGAAAGGGAGGAGGAGGGAGAGGTGGAAGGGGAGGAGGAAGGGGAAGGGGAGGAGGAGAAGAAGGAGGAGGTGGAGTTGGAAAGGGAGGAGGAGGGAGGGGTGGAAAGGGAAGAGGAGGAGGAGGAGGAGCACATCAGAGATATATAAGGAGTAGATAAGGAAGATGGCCCACAGAGTAGAAGATACAGTCACCATGTTTTCCTGTTACGGCCTTCTCCTCCTCCACCTCGTCCTTCTCAGTGCTGTAAGAATTAGTGGTAGGGTACGGAGGAAGTAGGGGGAACAGGTGGAGGCACAGAGTTACATACCTGTCTTTAACTCGCATCTAACTTAACATGTCTTTATCTTAACACATCTTTAACTTTAATGTCTTTAAGTATGTAGGTGGAGGTATCAAAGCGTGCAGAGAGAGTCATGGGAAGAGGGTTAGAGGTGGGTAGGCGTTCTGTAAGGATTGACCCAAAATTTCCCGGAGAGGCTTATTTCTTTGTTTCTTTGTTTTGTTTTCAGGTGCGGGACAGTAAGCAGTACTGCGCGCCAGACTGTGAACTTGCAGATCCGGGAACCTTTGTGCGAGACCCGACGGACTGTACGAGATACTATGTGTGTCTTAACATCAACGGTGAGTGTTTCCAGGGCACTGTGTTGGCAGTGCTGTAACGGCACAACATTTTGTTCACAAGGTATCAAAAGTGTATTACAGGTGTGAGTGTGGGAAGGGAGTGTTGGCTAGGTTGTGAGGATGTTGAAAAGGGAGGCATGAAGAACACACACACACACACACACATACACACACACACACACACACAACACACACACACACACACACACACTTCTCTGTCACATAACGACCTCTAACTCTCCACAGGTGAGATGATCCCATCGCAGGCGCCCCTGGAATGCCCTGACAACCAGTATTTCAACGACAAACCCACGCTTCCTCGCTGTAGTGATGTTGGCTCCGCCCCACCAAACTTTTGTTCATCGCTCTGTAATCCTTGTGTACCCGACTGTCGCATCGATAACCCAGGCACAGTGCAGCCCCACAAGGAGGAATGTAACAACTACTACGTCTGTCTCACCGACGGCCACACACTCCTGCAGTCCTGCCCCATAGCATCGCCTTACTTCGACTTCCGCACGGGAGACTGTCAGACAGACAACACCCTCTGCTACAGGTACTGCGAGCCCTGCTTGCCCCACTGCACCTACACGGGTCAACAGGTGGCCGACCCCACTGATTGTACTAAGTTCTTCTTCTGCACGCCACCCACCATGTCCTCCTTCACCTGTCCGCACGGGGAAGTCTACAACCCGGTCACGGAGAAGTGTGAAGTGAACGCTCCCTGTAATGTTACGTGCCCTAGTAATGTAAGTACCTCTGGTTCTGACTAACCCTAGTTACATGACCTCTTTTAGCACCCACCTGTAATACCGGTAGAGCTAACTAACCCTATGTATCTGTTGTGCTGATTAATAACCTGTACTTGTAGAAATGATCAACAACCTTTATAACTGTAGGCGTAGACATTAGTGATAATAGTTAACATTTAAATTCACACAAAACGTAAGTTAGTCAAAGCCTTCGTCAAGAAAACATTGACTAATGTGCTAGTCACTAACATATATACGGTATATATCCTTACTTCTGTTTATCAAAGATTTACTTTTTGTGAAATATTTGGAATACAACACTGATTCTGTACCAATACATTAATGAGCATGATAATAGATTATAAGTCTTAACGATGGTTCTTTGAAAGCATTTATTGATATTGCAACGCTTGGCATTTCCCCTCCGAAATATTGCAAAGTAGTATTGTCGTACTTGTACGACAATTTGACTATCCATACGATACATGGTTGAGAATCGTACACGAAAATACGATAATTGACTCACAAATATAATTACATTATAAAGTCACACAAAAACTATCATTGCACATGCAAAAAAATATGTCGCTGTCAATTTCCGCGAAAGAGAGCATAATTAACATGGACTTTTGAGTCGTAATATGATATATTATATATTTTGGTGAAAAGTGGAAATATTTGTATATGTGGGAAGCTGAATTCAATGAAGTATAAAGTCTTTTACTGACTATATGATTTTACCTATGGTTGTACGATAATATAATCAATCTGAAAATATGATAATTCGATCTGGTGGCTTGGTACGAAAATTTCGACTAGAAAAGTTCCCAGCCAGGCACCCTGCACCGAACGTCCGTTTGTTTGGCTTTGGAGGAGTCCCGCGATTCCTGAGGAAAACAGCTGCCATGCCTGTAAATGGGCATTATGGGGACACACCGGGCTCATAGTTTTCCCCCAAAGGGATTTGCAGCCACTGACCCCCCCAGCCCCCGCAAAGGGCCACCTCACTCCCCCCATAAGGGGAAAAATTTCTTAAAAACACCTCCCCCCCCCTCCCTTTTGCAGTAAAAACCTTTTTTTTTCCACGATCAGTGATGTAATGGTAAGTAGGAGATGGTTTCCTTAAGGCATTTCTAAGTGGGGGGAGAGTCGTTCGTACACAAAGTTGTTTCGTATACAAAATTTTGTTTCGAGTCTTATGAAACATAGTCTTTTTTCGTACCCCCGTCAGAGTTGAACTTGATACTAGAGTACGAAACACCCCAGTATTACAAAAAATTCAAAATCTTTTTACAAACAATAACAAAACCCGGGGTACAAACAACTTTGTACGAAATCCCTCTAACCTTAGGAGGTTGGTTAGATTATCGGGTGTCAAAACGCGACCCTCTCCGGTGGACGTCGGGTTTAAATTTTGGTTGGGTAAGGTGTTTTTATTTTACACAGGACCGAAATTCCTCACAATTGGGGTGGGGTTTCTGTTTACCTTTTTTGGGTTTAGGAAACATTCATATGAGTTTCCCGTCCAAATCTTTACTTTTGGAGATATGACATGTTTTTATAGGGAGGGAGAGACAATTTTTTACGTCCGCCTCACTCTTTTCCTCTTGTGCCCTACATCCCCCTTGTTTTTCCCCTTGCCGGGGAAAGTCATTTTTAATGCAGATTTGGCTTTAGTTAGGGGTTAAAGCGTGGAATGGGTTTGGGTTAGGGGGGTTAGGAGTTAAAGGTGGGTTTAATTAGTTAATTTTTATATCTCATATACCCCCCTTCCTTTTAAAAAAACGCTTTAATCGAAATAGGATTTGCAAAGGGAATTTCTATAGTATTTTTTGGAATTAGATTATAATCAAGAATCAAAGATTATAAATTTTCTTTCTCCAGTATTTTGGAAAGAATGTTAGTCCATAAAAATTTGGAAAATCCTATTTTGCATTTACCCCCCTCCATAACAACCTGAACCCTTGGGAACGCGGATTTTTGGGCGGGAAGGGGGGAAAATGAGTTGTTTTGGAGTAGATTTTGTAGATACGTAAAATATATCCGGTATACACTATGGAGGGGTTTAAAGTGAAAATACATAAAATATATAACAAAACCCCTACAGATACCTACCTTTTCTAGGGAATTTTTCCCAACCTAACTAATTTTAAAGGGGAAACTGAAAATAGGCTTTTCCCGGACGATTTTTAATGGGCCATCATTCTTAACAAAAAAAAAATATAAAGATGAATACTTTTAAGTGTTCGTAAAAAATTATGGTTGAAAATATTCAAAAAAACCATCAACCTAACCCCACGTTTAACCTGACAAAAGAAAATTCACTTTAAAAAATGTCCGGGGCGGGGGAAAAATTTAAAAGTGAAGCAGGTCACAAGAAAAAAAGGGTTTGGGGGCGCACAAAAACCCATTTCTCCTTGTCACTTGTCATTTTCCAAAAAGTAGATTTGCAAAGGGAAAAAGTCTTTGAGAGTTTTTCTAGAACCCAAAAAGGGGAAAACATTAACCATGTCCACTTGTTAGGAATTTGCCCCTAATGTAAAATAATACCACTGCCCAGGTTGGTTTTGATTTAAGATTTGTTGTATAAAACCCTGCCATATCTGTTTTCCCTTATGAAGGATAATCTTTTGTCTACATGTCTTTAAATTTTGGTTACTTTGGTAAAAGGGGGAGTTGGGTTAAAAGTTTAGATTTTTTAAACAAAACAAAACAAAACCAAACCCTTAACCTAACATAACCAAACCCCTACCCTGGTACGTCGGAGGGGGGGGTTTGGCCCTGGGGTGGATGGTGATGGCGAGGGCAGGTTGCACCTTTTTTTTTTATTATATATTTTTTTCCCGTGTTTTTGAAAAAAGTAAAGCTTGCCAAGAGGTTGGAAGGTAGTAGAAGACTGTATGAAAAAAAGTTAGTCCTTCATAAGGTAGTAAATGAGATTGGCAGGGGGGGATAAAAACAAATCTTAACCCCAAACAAACATCAATTCTTTCAAAACATAAAAATTTATCGGAAAAAATTAGTTTTTATCTGAAAAAAGGGGGGTTGAAAAGCGAATCTTTACCTTAGTGAACTAAAAGGGGTCTGGGATTTGTTTTAATATATATAAGAAAAAAACAAAATTGTGCTATTTTTTTTGGTGTATTTTGTTGATTTGGTGTGTATTTTTTACAAAGAAAGCCCGTTCTGCTTAATAATAACCCATATTAAAATTTTTAGGGATGGAAATAACGGGGCTTTGTGTTCCCTTTTTTTTTTTTTTTTCTTTTTTTTAAAAAAAAAAAAAAAAAAAAAAAATTTTTTTTTCCCCTTTAAAATTTTTGTTATTTCTTTGAAATTTTGGGAAATACTTTTTTAAATTTTAACATAACAAATATCCTATTTTGGTAAATATTCCACGGGTTGGCGGCCCCCAACCACCGGAGGGGGGCCCCATATTTCCAAGTCGGAAAGGGCGCCTTGCGGGTGAAGATGCTTAGCCCTCGCTTCGAAACTAACCACAGGGTTTTTCGTGAAATGCCCCCCTTTTTATTCCCACAAAAGTTACCATAATTGGTAAGGAAAAAAAAACCAGACCTAACTTAACCTAACCTACTGTTCAAGAGTAAAAAGGGGAACCTTTCCCAAATTGGGTAAAGCACCAGGCTATCAGCACCCTAGATTCCTTACACCAAAAACCTTTTATTTCCTAAATAACTAAACAAACCAACCAAACCAATCCTTTTCCTAACCAAACCAAAATAAACCAAACCTAAAAAATAGTCATAATATAAAAATTAAATGTTTACCTTTAATATTTAATAAAAATATTTAATTTTTTTGGGTTTCAAGTGAATAATAAGTTTTGGTATAGAAACTTGAATAATACTTTTGCGATAGGCTATTTGACAAAAAATTTTCATTGTTTCAATTGTATATAAGTTTTAAGGGTTTCCTGAAATGGATTAATACTGCACAGCAAAAAAAAAAATGTAGAAATTGGTGTTAAACGGGGGAAGTTCTGTCTATTAATCCCGGGTGACCCCGTTTTTACTAAATTTAATTTTCCATTTTTTTTTGTTAAGTTTTTAAAATTAGGGAAAAAAGGGAAATTTTTCCTGAATAAGGGGGGTCTAAAAGAATTTTTTGTTTGAAATCATAGTTTTATTTTAATCCCTCCCCCGGTCAGAAATTATTAGGAAACCTTTGGAAATTAACCTAACTTTTTAAAAAAAGGGGGTGGGCCCCCCCTGGTTTTTTTTGAAGGTTTTTTAAATTCTCCCAACCTGTTTTACCCGGGTTTTTTTTTTAAAAAATGAAAATATGATAGTAAAGCCCGTCACAATACCCGACTCAAGGGGGTGACCGCGCCGACTCAAAGTCGTGTCCCACACCCGATAGCAGATTCCTTGAGAGTCTGCTCTCTCACGATAGTCTGACTTTTCCCGAACGCGACTACCCCGAGGCGACGGAGTCGTACAGTCTTTAAAAATTGAAAAATAATGGATTTTTGTCAGCCATGAAGCAACACGGTTCGGGGGTGCATACACCCCCCCGACCCCCCCAGGGAAAAGACCCCTTCACCTACTACCCACATTTCACTACCCCCTATTATTTTTTTTATTTTTTTTTATTATTTCTTTATTATTATTTTTAAATTTTTATTCTATTATTATTATTATTATTTTATTCACTGGGGAAATTTGAAAAAAAAAAATTTTTTGAGTTGATTTTTGAGCTTATTTAGACAAAATTTGGGATGTGTTCCCCAAAACTTAGTCATTTTTTTTTTAGCACGTCAAGTTTTTTTTCCAAGTTACCCTCCCGATAAGCAAAATCCACTTTTGAGCTGTAGAAAAAATTGCCAGCGATTTTGTTTGACTCATCGAGGCTAGTGGCAACTTGTTTGTGCGTTCAATTGAACGTGGGGAAGGTGTGTGCAGTCCCAATAGGTCAGTATATCAAAATTGAAACAGAAAGTAGGTAGAGGGGTTAGGAGGATTTTTTATGGCTTTTTCTTAAAATTGTAACAAAAAACCCTTGTAATTTTATTTCGTTTTATGCTTTTTTTTTTTTGTTTTCAAAGCCTTTTTTTTTT
>JACEEZ010005737.1:5000-15793 GCA_016584305.1 Chionoecetes opilio | reverse complement strand
AATCATATGAATTTCGCTTTCTCGCTCTACAACGTGCCCCTATAGCTACTATTACCATCCTTCTACACATCAGCTACGCCACCAACGTCCGATAACAAGACGCACGTACAAATACGGTCTGAACCGGGCTTAAATATGACAGTGAAATATCCAGTGTCTAAACTACCCTAACCGAATAAAAAAACGAATAAATAAGGAAATGGTTCTCCTACACGTACGTACCTTGCATTCCTGGTAGCTGATGTGGTGGATCTCGCCATGTTGTCTCCTTTGGGCTGGAGATACAAAGGATGGCTGGGGAAATGGGCTGGGATTGCTCATGGTTTGAGTGGAGGGTGTTTCCTAGTTTTCCTCCTTAAAGTGCAGGCCGCAAACAAAAGCCTTGTCAATGTTAAAATCTTTCGTGTGGCGCGAAATTCTCTTTATCCAAGTTTTCCTCACTGTAGGGACTTATCATTGTGCTTTAGTATAGAAAAAACACTTCTGTAGTTTTCCTCACTGTAGGGAACTTATCATTGTGCTTTGGTATAGAAAAAACACTTCTGTACTTAGAATCTCCCACCTGAGATGTTCTGGAGACATAATTTGTCTTGCAGCCCACGACACAACACTTATAAACCATTGTTAAGAGTGCACGTTAATCCGCGGGCGGTCTTAACAACACACCCTCGAGGGTTTGAAATACGGCGCTGCAGGCTGCCGGCAGCAAAATTGTCGTACGGAAGGCCACAATGATTATTGTATTAAACTATGGAAATAATATCATATCTTAAGAATATCAATGCTCATACCTTCATTGTACCGTAAATATTCTTATTTGTTAAAGAAAATGTATCATATTAGATGTAGCGATGATTTACAGAAATGGCCTACTACGTGACGGATGATCGGGAAAATGTGCAGTATACCCTCAGGAGTATAGTCCTTTATGTCGTACTTGTACGACAATTTGACTATCCATACGATGCATGGTTGAGAATCGTACACGAAAATACGATAATTGACTCACAATATAATTACATTATAAAGTCACACAAAAACTATCATTGCATATGCAAAAAAATATGTCGCTGTCAATTTCCGCGAAAGAAAGCATAATTAACATGGACTTTTGAGTCGTAATGATATATTATATATTTTGGTGAAAAGTGGAAATATTTGTATATGTGGGAAGCTGAATTCAATGAAGTATAAAGTCTTTTACTGACTATATGATTTTACCTATGGTTGTACGATAATCAATCTGAAAATATGATAATTCGATCTGGTGGCTTGGTACGACAATGTCGCCTACAAAAGTTCACAGCCAGGCACCCTGCACCGAACGTCCGTTTGTTTGGCTTGGAAATAGTTAGTCTAGAATAAATGAAATAGTGCCGCGAAGCCCGCGATTCCTGAGGAAAACAGCTACCACGCCTGTGATAGCATCATAGGACATCACCAGGGCTCATAGTGTTCCCCAAGGGATCTTCGCAGCCAGCTGATTCCCCTCAGTGCCTTGCTAGGCTAGGCCCACCTCAACTCTGCCCATAACGGGCAAAATTCTTCAAAGGTATCTATACACCTCCCTCGCCTCCCTTGCAGTGAACCTTTTTATTCCACGATCAGTGTATGTAATGGTAAGTAGGAGATTGGTTTTCCTGTAAGGCATTTCTAAGTGGGGGGTGCAGTCAGTTCGTACACAAGTTGTTTCGTATACCAAAATTTAGTTTCGTAGTCTATATGAAACCATAGTCGTTTCGTACACTCAGCTCAGAGTTGAACTTGACTACTAGAGCTACGATACGACACCAGGTATCTACAAAAAAATTCAAATCAGTGTACGAAACAACTAACAAAACCTGGGTACGAAACACTTGTGTACGAAACTCCCTCTAACCTTAGGAGGTTCGGTTAGATTATGGGTGGCCGAGAACTGCAGAGCCTCTCCGTGTGGACGTCAGTTCAATTTGTTAGGTAGGGTGGTATTATTTTACACTAGACCAAAAATTCCTACACAATTGGGAGTGTGGTTTCTGTTTACCTTATTGGATTCTAGGAAACATTCTCTATGAGCTTCCGTCGCAAATCATTACTTCTGGAGATATGACATGTTGTTTATAGGGAGGTGAGAGACAAAGTGTTTACGTCCGCCTCACTCTTCTTCCTCTTGTGACCTACATCGCCTCTGTTCTTCCCTTGCCGCGGGATGTCACTTCTTTATTGCAGATTTGGCTTTAGTTAGGAGGTTAAGGTGTGGGAATAGGTTAGGTTAGATTAGGTTAGTGAGTCTAAAGGTGGGGTTTAAGTTAGTTTAATTCTCATATCTCATATACACCCCTTCCTATTAAAAACGTCTTATATCTCTGAAAGTAGTGATTTGCGACGGAATTTCATATAGTATTTCTTAGAATCTATGATTATAATCTAAGAATCTAAGATTATAAATGTTCTTTCTCCATGTATTTTGTGGTAAGAATGTTAGTCACATAAAAAAATGTCGGAAATGCCTCATTTTGCAGTTATCCCCCTCCATAACAAACCTGAGGACCCATTGGGAACGCGGAGTTTTGGGCGGGGAGGGGGGAAATGAGTTTTGTATGTGGAGTAGATTTTGTAGATGACGTAAAATATATCCGGTATACACTATGGGATGATATAAAGCTGAAAATACATCAAAATATATAACCAATAACCTACAGATACCTACCTATTTCTAGGGAATTTTCCCAACCTAACCTAACCTTAGGGGGATAACTGCAAAATGAGGCATTTCCGACGATTTTTAATGTGACCATCATTCTTAACACAACAAAATATATAAGATAAGAATACTTTTAACGTAGTTCGTACTAAATTACTGGTTGAAAGTAGTCTAAAACCATCTAACCTAACCCCACGTTTAACCTGACTAAAGCCAAATTCACATTAAAACATGTCTGCGGTAAGGGAAAAATTGAGGTGAAGCAGGTTACAAGAGAAAGAAGAGTGAGGCGCACGTAAACACTTGTCTCTCCTGTCACTTGTCATATCTCCAAAAAGTATTGATTTGCGACGGAAGCTCATTGAGAGTTTTTCTTAGAATCCAATAAGGTAAACATTAACCATGCTCCCACTAGTGTAGGGAATTCTGATCCTAATGTAAAATAATACCCACTGCCCAGGTTAGTGAGTTAAGATTTGTTGTATCAACCCTGCCATATCTCGTTTACTACCTTATGAAGGACTAATCTTTTGTCATACATGTCTTTTATTAACCTTCCGACCTCTTGGCAAACTGTTACTTTGGTCAAAAAGGGAGGTTAGGTTAAGAAGTTTAGTATTATTTTAAACTAAACTAAACAAAACCTAACCTTAACCTTAACCATAACCTAACCTAGCTTGGCTATTGTACGTGAGGGAGGGGTTGGCCTGTGGTCACTGACTGTGCTGATGGCGACGGCAGAGTTGCACCTATTTATTTATATTATATAATTTATTTCCGTGATTTTGATAAAGTAACAGCTTGCCAAGAGGTTGGAAGGTTAGTAGAAGACGTGTATGACAAAAGATTAGTCCTTCATAAGGTAGTAAGTGAGATATGGCAGGGGCGATAAAACAAATCTTAACCAAACAAACATCAGATTCTTTCAAAACATAAAAATTTATCAGAAACATATAGTTTCTTCTGAAAAAGGAGAGGGTTGATAGAGCGAATCTTTACCGGTTAGTGAACTAACAGGGGGTCTGGGATATATTATAATATATATATATATATATATATATATATTATAATATATATATTATATATTATATATATATAATATATTATATATATATATATATATATATATATATATATATCTATATATATATATATATATATATATATATATAAGAATTTTACACATATTGTGCTATTTTTGTTGGTGTATTTTGCTGTATTTGTTGTGTATTTGGTTGACAGTGAAAGCCCAGTTCTGCTTAATAATAACCCATATTATTATTAGGGACTGGCAACTAAGCGGGCTTTGTGTTACCCATTTTTGTTGTGCCCTTGGCCAGTTCATTGTGATGTAAAAAAAAAATATATATATATAAAAAAATAGACAGAACTGAGCTTTCACTGCAAACCTTAATAACACGATTTGTGTATAGTTTCTTCTGCATAAATGTAGTGAAGATACTATTAACTTGTAGACACTAAGAAATATAACCTATTTGGTAAATATTCCACAGGATTGGCGGCCGCCAACCAGCCGGAGCGCTGGGGCCGCATATTTCCCAAGTCTGGAAAGGGTCGCCTTGCCGGGTGAAGATGCTTAGCCGTCGCTTCGAAACTAACCACAGGATTTATCGTGAAATGCCCTCATTGTGATTCCCACACAAAGTTACCGTAATAATGGTAAAGAAAACTAACCATGACCTAACTTAACCTAACCTGACGTGTTCAAGAGTAAAGTAGGCGAACCTTTCCAGACTTGGGTAATATGCAGCCAGGCCTATCACGCACCATCAGATTCACTTACACCTAACACCTTGTATTTACCTAAATAACTAAACAAAACCTAACCCAAACCAATCCTATACCTAACCTAACCTAACATAAACCAAACCTAAACATAGCCTATAATATAACCTAAATGTTACTTAACCTATTACATATTGAATAAAAATATATAATATTTTTGGTTTCTGCAAGTGAATAAATAAGCTTGTGGTATGAGTAATACTTGAATAATACTTCGCGATATGCGCTATTAGACAACTATATCATTGTTCTCAATATGTATATAAGTTGTTAAGGTTACGCTGAAGTGGATTAATACTGCACAGCAAAACAAATATGTAGAAAACTTTGGTGTTAAACGGCGGAAGTTCTCGTCCATTATATCCGGCTGACCCAGTTTTGACTAATATTAATCGCCATTTTGTTTAGTTCTAGGTTAAGATTAGGTAAACAAGACAATTTACCTGAATAATGGGGGATCTAATAGAATTTACTAGTAGAAATTCATAGTTATTATTTTTAATCCCTCCCCAGGTCAGAAAGTTAGTTAGGAAACCTTGGAGTTAACCTAGCTTTTTAAACAAGGGGATGCTGTGGCCCCTCCTGGATTTATGCTGTATGGTTATTAACTAGTCCTAACCTGTTGACCTGGGTTTTTCTTTAAAAAACACGAATAATATGCATCGGTAAAGCCCGTCACACATACACGACTCAAGGGGTGACCGCGCCACGACTCAAAGCCGTGTCCCACACCTCCCGACTGGCACGATTCCTTGACGAGTCTGCTCTGCTCACGACTAGTCGGGACGTTCTCAAGAACGCGACAATACCGCGAGGCGACGGAGCTACGTACGAGTCTTCAAATTTGAAATATAATGGATTTTTGTCAGCCATGAATGTAACACGCGTTCGGGGGATGCACTACAACCCCCTACGACCCTCCCATGAACGACCCATATCACTACTACTACTACCACATCTTCTACTACCACTATTATTATTATTATTATTATTATTATTAATTTTATTATTATTATTATTATTACTATTATTATTATTATTATTATCAGTGTTTTAAGTTGATTATTTATAATTGTTGATTAAATTTTTGATATATTTGGAGAGAGAGAGTCGCGTCCCTTTTATCATGTACACTCAAAAGGCCACGGACCAGTGTTGTCACCTCGCTGCCCACGCCAACCGCCAATGGTTAACGTTTTTTTTGTCGGCGACTGCATCACGACACGACACATCCGATTAACCCCTTGACACCCAGATGTTTCTTTTGCTTTATGAAATTATCTGTTAGCCATAAAATTACAAAAAAGTTGCTTAATATACCAAATTAGTTAGTCGATAAGGATACTAAACAGGTCGTATCTATAAAATATTGCTTAAATTCACTAAAAAAAAATGTCTAATAGTACCCAAATTACAATGGCAATTACGTTCTGGGTCTCAAGGGGTTAAGCTAAGACTGCTTCACAGCCGAGCTACGACACTACTGTGACACGACTTTTGACAAGTCGTGAGGCGGCCACAATTTTTTTAACCCGCACAATAAAAACTCGTGAGGCGCGACGGGTCGTCCCAGCAGCTCACAAACGCACTACGAGTCGGCGATTCAAGGGACTGTTGATGAAAAAAGCCGTTACGACCTTGAGTCATGTATGTGTGACGGTCTTAATGGTATAGAATACAACCCTGACTAATTAGACAAAGAAAGAATATAAGTGATATCGAAATAATGTATGTGATTAAGGACAAACGCTCAAAATTTACCGTTAAGTTAAGTTTAGATTACATGGCTATTGTGGAGTTTAGCTCCATATTTCCAAAATTATATCTTTTGTATATTTGATGTATATCTGTCGCATTCATTTGCTATTGCACACTGTTTGGTGACTGGCATGTCAGCGGGTTTGTTTTCCCCTGTGTTTTGGGCCCCACCCCCAATCTGCTCTGTTACATAATGCTAGGCTTAACATTTTTTATTAATACATATTATACATGTCATTCCAGAGGTCACAAGACACCAGTGTGATGAGACGCTAGATTGGTCAACACACACACAGTTTTCATGTTCTTCATGGAGAAACAAGTGTTGACATATCATTGAAACTGTATACAATTTTGGAAATCAATGCTCTTTACAACATCTACAACAACATGAAAATCAGGCTCAGGAGACCATAAGAGATTGAGCTGAGTGAACAACAAGAAACAGGTTTAGTCTAATTTAATTATGTTGATATATAGGTTCCTTTAAAACCCCTACAGGGCAGTGTTATTGAGTCTTTTTAGCTATTTCTGAGTGCCTTTTTTTTTACTGCCTCACTGCACTCCCAACATATAGGTGAAGGTTCCCACTACATCCCTTCCTTGTTGTGTTCTCTATTATCTACCTTTCCATGCTCCCTTGTTTGCACAGAGTCCTCTTCCATTATCATCTGTTTATTAGATATTGTTTGACATTGTTTCTCTCATCTCATCTCTCAAACTATACATTGCCTTGCAAATTAAGTATTTCACTTTCATCCAAATACAATCAGCATATATTGGGCGGCATTAACTTTCAGGTTTCTTTCTCACAAAAACTATTGAAATAATTAACTAGATTTTATATATGTTTTGTCATTCTCTGTAAACAGTACAATGTTATTAACAAGTGGTAGGTTATAGCGGCTTATAGTTTGTCTTATACCCATTCTGCACTATCATTTCCTACCTTATGTGCATAGCCTAGCTTACACAACCTGTTTGTATAGCAGTGTTATAATAGTAATGTTGTATGTACAAACAGATTGTGTAAGGTAGGCTATGCACATAAGGTTGGAAATGATGGTATGGAGCATATTACTGCATGTAATATACTAAAATTAGCTACTGGCATTCTTGTAAGCAGTAATAAATAGACAGCATGGCATCTAGGCCAGTCATTTGATATGTGGAATTTGCCATCATATTCCAACTGGCCACTGCATTAATGTATTGTGTCTGTCTTACTTCTTTCTAGTGAATGTCTGTTTCATCTTTCCAGTTTTCTAACAAAATTTTCTTAGGTTGTATTTTTCCAGATGTTAGGTTTTTTAATGCTAAACTATCCACCAGTTTATTTTTTATTTTTTAGTCTTTCTTAAACATTGCATAGGAATCCAAAAGCTTTTCATCAGGTGTCACCTTTGAAAATATTTATTGCATTTAATGTACTCCCTTCCTATTTTAATGCGTTTGAGTAAAAAGAGCTTCAAGTATATATTTCTTTCTCTACACGATGTTGCACTAATCTCACTTATAAGATCAGTGTTTGCAATATATTTTGATACCTGTATGATGGATATGTACACAATATTTTCTACTTTTACTGCATACAATATTATAGCCAGGCCCAATCCTTTCCAATAGCATTTTCCCGTAAATAATCACTTAATCACTCACAGGCTATTGTAATAATGCATAGGGTTAGGTTGGCCAACTGTCGCGTTTGGCAATCTCCTGTCTTAAATGCTGCAAAGCACCATTTTATATGATGATTGCTATATTTATCATTAAAATAAAAAAAAAGTAAGTCATATATATGAAAAATGTCCATGGTTCAATTTTCATAGATTTGGTGTTAAGATATGAAAAAAATAAATAACGTAATTTGTGTTCAGTTTGCAAAGATAAATATCGGAAATATATTTCCATCCCCCTGATCTTTTAGCGTTGAAGGACAAATCGCGAACTAAGTAGATTGTCATTCATTCCTACCCTGTAAACATGTACACATTAATCTAACATTGTATTTTTTTCTAATCTCAAGTTGTTTCAGCTTTAATAAAGATGTATTTCTATAATCATGTATTAAATCCTTATTAACTTAACCCTGTTATTTTTCCTTTAATGCATATTTTTCGCTTTAAAGACTAGCAAAGTAAACAATGTTAACATGAATGCTGGTTTATTAAGATCCTTGCTTTAATTTTGAGAAGTACTTATTGGGCAGGAACTTCCACAATGATTTGGGCATCGGAGAAGGTGTTTGCGTACATGTCCCTCTTGCAGCAACAACCTCACCTTCAAGAATGCAAATTTCTGTTCTTTACTGATCTTATAAAGGAGGAATTCATGATATCATAATTTTCGATAGAAAGCTACTCCAACTTGCCATAAAAGAATATGATATCGGGAATTTTTCCTTTAAAGATCGATAAAGGACAGATAACTATAATTGCATTCCTGGAAGTGCAGAGGTGCAGTTTTTGCACCTTTTGGAGGGGTGCATAATTGCACCCTATTTGTACAATAGGGTGTAAGTTTGCACTCCTCCAGAAGGTGCAATAACTGCAGTTTTGAGCCTGGGTGCAGCTTTTGCACCTTTAGAGCTGCAAAAGTGGGACCTAATTTTGCACCTTTATATGTGCAAAGTTTCACCCTTAAAGGTGCATTTGTTGCACCCATATGGGTGCAAAAGTGCATCCCTCCAAAAGGTGCAACAGTTGCACCTATAAAGGTGCAAAACCTGCACACCTAAACGTGCATTTTTTGCACCCATATGGGTGCAAAATTGAACCCAAGATTCCAATTCCAAAAGGTGCAAATTGTTGCACCCTAGTGTTAAGGTGCAACCTTGCACCCTTAAAGATGCACAATCGGTGATATCGTTTTGCACCTTTTAAGGTGCAAAGTTGCACCCCTAAAGGTACATTTGCTGCACCTATATAGGTGCAGAAGTGCACCCCTCCAAAAGTTGCACCCATAAAGGTGCAAAACCTGCACCCCTAAAGGTGCATTTTTTGCCCCCCTTAGTCAAATTTACTAATGTGGGTACTCAAAACGGTGAACTTGACGAACTGGTTAGTCATTTTGTTTTGACTAAGACCATACTCAGATTTACTAGGTAGTTACTCAAAAAATGACTAACCATTGCTACTCAGCGTGACTAACTTTGGTTACTCGTTTTAGACCCCACGGCTTGAGTATGCTAAGCTAGTCACCATGACTAACTTTTGTTTTGTGTGTGCCCGCTGACCTCCGTGGGGCCGAGGTTGCCGTACCCGCCGACCTCAGCGGGGGCAGAGGCTGCCGTACCCGCCGACCTCCGCGGGGCCGAGGCTGCCGTGCCCGCCGACCTCCGCGGGGCCGAGGCTGCCGTGGCCGCCGACCTCTGCTGGGCCGAGGCTGCCGTGCCCACCAACATCCGCGGGGCCCGGGCTGCCGTGCCCGCAAATCTCCGCGGGGCCGAGGCTGCCATGCCCACCGACCGACATATTTGCGTATATTAGTTGCGTTTGCGGAAGTATTTCCGCAACTTTTTACTCTTCCGCAAAACCCCAAACGAATTTGGTCTTCTGCAATTCGCGGAAGTGCCCACCTCTGCCAACAGAAACAAGAAGAACAAGAAGAACAACAACTACTACTACTACTACTACTAACACCACTGGTACTTCTACTACTACTACTACTTCTACTACTAACTACTACTACTACTACTACTACCACTACTACTACTACAGCAACAACAGGTGATCCAGGTGTTGGTTATTAAAGGGACAAGTGGGAGAGATGAGTAAATTGATGGCAAGGAAAGGAGGAGGCAGGGTGAAGGACGTTACTGGAATGGAACTTGGGAAATAACAGGGAGGGGAAAGAAGAATGCGTTATTTATCGAAGAGGAGAGAGAGAGAGAGAGAGAGAGAGGAGAGAGAGAGAGAGAGAGGAGAGAGAGAGAGAGAGAGAGAGAGAGAGGAGGAGAGAGAGAGAGAGAGAGAGAGAGAGAGAGAGAGAGAGAGAGAGAAAGAGAGAGAGAGAGAGAGAGGAGAGAGAGAGAGAGAGAGAGAGAGAGAAGAGAGAGAGAGAGAGAGAGAGAGAGAGAAGAGAGAGAGAGGAGAGAGAGAGAGAGGAGAGAGAGAGAGAGAGAGAGAGAGAGAGAGAGGGAGGGGGAGAGAGAGTTGGTTTCAGTGTTGGTTTTCAGTGTAGGAGAGCTGCTGACAACAAGAGCAGGGCCTGGCTGCGGTACAAGTCCTACCCTCCCAACTCAACAAACATCGGCACAAAGAAGCCTGCAAGACCACGTGTCAGGTCCAAAAGCAGGCCATACAACGCTGGAGAAAGGACTTAAAGGGCCCAATACAGCCACCAGTGAGCGTAAGGGAGGGGTGGGTGGGTGAAGCAGCAAAAGGGCCTCTTTGCTACAACAAATTCCGGCGCTCACCAGCCCAAACGGGCAGTGGTTTCCCCGCGACAAGGACAAGGCTGAGTTTGGCACTAATTTTTCTTTAAGATGCGGTGCCAGACCCCTACGCGATCCCCCAGAATACCATCTCCACCAAAAACCTCTCGG
>JACEEZ010005736.1:15000-25000 GCA_016584305.1 Chionoecetes opilio | reverse complement strand
TCTCAGGGTTTTCTGTGTGTGTGTGTGTGTGTGTGTGTGTGTGCGTGTGCGTGTGCGTGTGTGTGTGTGTGTGTGTTTGTGTGTGTGTGTGTTGTCATATCTCATAATATCACATTGTTATTTTTTGACCTAATATTTTGTTTCCCTTTTGTTTGAATGTGTAATTTCTTAGTTTTTGTATTTCTCTCTCTCTCCGTCTCTCCTTCTCATCTCTCTCTCTCTCTCTCTCTCGCTCTCCGTCGTCTCTCCTCTCTCTCTCTCTCTCTCTACCCATTCTCTCTCCTCTCTCTCTCTCTCTCGCTCTCTCTCTCGTCTCTCTCATCTCCTCTCTCTCTCTCCTCTCATCTCTCCTCGTCTCGCTCTTTCTCTCTTCTCTCGTCGTCTCCTCTTCTCTCTCTGCTCTCTCTCTCTCTCTTACCCAACTTATAATATTTCCTCACTCACTTTTTCTTACATTCCCTTTCATTCTCTTTCATTATCCTCTTTCCCCTTCTCCTCTACTCTCTCTCTCTCTCTCTCTCTCTCTCTCTCTCTCTCTCTCGGCTCCTCGTCCCTCTCTCTCTCTCTTCTCTCTCCTCTCTCTCTCTCGTCTCCTCCATCTCCCTCCCTCCTTCTCGCCGCGTTAGCTTTTAATCTACAATTGGACAAACTTTTTCAACTCTGTCTTTTTTTTTATGAGCTCAACGATAGGTTTTTTTTGGGCAAATATTTTAGTTCCACCTTCGAGAACGCAACACTGAAAAGCAACACTGATTGGGGGAAAAAAGTGTTGTGTGTTGTTGCCGGTGTGTTGTGAGTCAAATATAAGTGTTGTTGTGTTTGTGTGTGACTTTTGAAGGTTTGTTATGTGTGTTGTAGTGAAATGGTGGTGATCTATGAGTTATAATGATATTGGTAGTATAAATATAGCCTCTGTTATTTTTATTCGGATAAATATTTGTTTTATTTTAATTTTTATTTCACAGGTGATAGGGATGTTCTTGTGTGTTCATTTTATGGGCATACTTTATTTTAATTATTTATTACTATTTGGTTTATATGGATGTTACTTATTGTATATATATATTTATCCTGGTTATTATTTTGACTATGTATAAAACGAGCTATGATTTATTGATTTTTTAAAGTATATATATTGATGCTTTTTATTTGTTGTTTTTTCTGTGTGTGTGTGTGTGTGTGTGTGTGTGTGTGTGTTTGTGTGTGTGTGTGTGTGTGGTGAGAACGAACAAGTGTATAAAGATGATATACTTTTACTGTACATGTGGCTTAACACGCACATGTGAGACCTAATATACAGGTAGCAGACAGGTTTTTAGAGAGAGATTGAATTATGGGCACGGAAGTAATATTTTGGGAGTATGATCGTTTTCTCTCTATCATAATTCTCTCTCTCTCTCTCTCTCTCTCCTCTCTCTCTCTCTCTCTCTCTCTCTCTCTCTCTCTCGCCGACTTCAACTTCGTTCTTTCTCTTTCAGTCTGTTTTCACTCAAGAAACTTTCACTGTTTTCCATCTCTCTCTCTCTCTCTCTCTCTCTCTCTCTCTCTCTCTCTCTCTCTCTCTCTCTCTCTCTCTCTCTCTCTCTCTCTCTCTGCTTTTCCTTTTCTCTCATTCCCGTCACTTTCTTTCACTTCTTTCTTCTTTTCTTTCTCCTATTCCTTATATTCTTTGCTTATATTCTTTACTACCTATTTTACTCCTTTTTATTTCCTCCTTATATTCTTTTGCAGCTTCTCTCCCTCCCTACTTTCTCCCTTCTCTTCCCTTTTCATCTCCTTCCTTCTCCACTCTTTTTCCTCTTTCCTCCCTCTTACTTCTTTTCCCCTCTCTTCTCTTCCCTTTCCTCTTCTTCCTTTTTTTCTCTCCCTCTCCTATCTTCGCTTCCTTCATCCTATCAAACTTTTCCCCTCTCCTTCATCTCCCTCCTTCTCCACCCTCTCCCCTATTTCCTCCTCTTCTCCTCCCTTCTTCTCTTCCCTCTTTTTCCCTCTCCACTCTCTCTCTCCTTCTCTACTCTCTTCCCTCTTTTATCTCCCTCGCTTCTCTCCTCCTCCACTCTCTCCTCTCTCCTTCTCCACTCTCTTCCCTCTCTTATCTCCCTCTCCTCTTCCCTCCTCCTCCACTCTCTCCTCTCTCCCTCTCCTCCTCTTCTCCCTTCCTTCATGCTATCAACACCTGGCCAGCTTGTTAGAGTGGCAGTCATACAAGTAACAAAACGAACACCTGCCCTCAAACAACACCTTTCCCCGCGCTCGCCTGTCTGGCCGCCGACAGGTTACATAAAAGAGGCCAATGAAACCTTGAAATTAAAACTGTAATCCTATTTATTGATTCCTATATTAGAGAGAGAGAGAGGAGAGAGAGAGAGAGAGAGAGAGGAGAAGAGAGGAAGAGAGAGAGAGAGAGAGAGAGAGAGAAGAGAGAGAGAGAAGAGAGAGAGAGAAGAGAGAGAGAGAGAGAGAAGTATTTTACTGCCTTTAACTTATCTACCTTTTTAACTACTGTGTGGCTTAATACAAACTGTTTAAATAAGAGATAGAGAAAAAGCGAGAGACGTGTATAGTCCTCTCTCTCTCTCTCTCTCTCTCTCTCTCTCTTCTCTCTCTCTCTCTCTCTCTCTCTCCTCTCTGTCTCTCTGTCCTGTCTCCCTCTCTCTTCTCTCTCTCTCTCTCTCTCTGTCTCCACTCTCATCATCCACTCTCTCTGTCCTCCCTCTCTCTCTCTTCTCTCTCGCTCTCCATCTCTCTCGTCGGGTCTCTCCGTCTCTCAGCTCCCTCTCTCTTCTCTCTCTCCTCTCTCTCTCTGTTTTCTGTTTCTCGCTGTCTCCCTCTCTGTCTGTCTGTCTCTTTTTTCTCTCTCCCTCGCACACAACACACACACTCTCTCTCTCTCTCTCATCTCTCTCTCTCTCTATCTCTCTCTCTCTCTCTCTCCATCCTCTCTCTCTCATCCTCCTCTCTCTCTCGTCTCTCCTCTCTCTCTCTCTATCTCTCCCCCCTCCCTCCCACCTCCCCCCTCTCTCTCCCTCCCATCAATAAAAGGTAGCCTCATAATAGCCCTGTGTTTTATGCCGTCATCCTCAACCCGCGCCAGATATCCATTACAGTTATATTCCCAACCCTGACTTATAGTACGGGTTACATCACCCCCGGACCCAGAATCAATTTAAATATATCCCTGTAATATATTCTTGCTTATAATCTTCGCTCGTAAATTGATTCGCGAGCCACGGTGGTGCAAGAGTTTATTTGTTACCTATAACTTTCTGTTTTTTTTATTTTATTAGTTATTGTCCCTTGTTTTAGTTTTTCGTTCTTGCCTTGCGTGCGTGCGTGCGTGCGTGGAGAGACGAACCGTTACGTTGGTGATCAGTAAATACAGTAATAATAAAATACATAGAGATATACAGTAAAAAATGGTCCAGTGTAAAAAAAATATGTTTTAATTAAAAAAAAAGTAAAAAATGGTCTATGGTGTAAAACAAAAAGTAAAAAATGGTCTATGGTAAAAAAAAGTAAAATATGGTCTATGGTGTAAAAAAAAGTAAAAAATGGTCTGTGGTGTAAAAAAAAGTAAAAAATGGTCTGTGGTAAAAAAAATGAAAAAACAGTAAAAAAATAAGTAAAAATGGTCTATGGTGTAAAAACAAAAGTAAAAAAATGTCCTAATGTGTGAAACAAAAAGTAAAAAATGGTCTATGGTGTAAAAAAAAGTAAAAAATGGTCTGTGGTGTAAAAAAAAGTAAAAAATGGTCTGTGGTGTAAAAAAAAGTAAAAAATGGTCTGGTAAAAAAAAATGAAAAAAAAGTAAAAAAAAAAGTAAAAAATGGTCTATGGTGTAAAAAAAAAGTAAAAATGGTCTATGATAAAAAAAGTGAAAAAAAGTAAAAAAAAAAAGTAAAAAATGGTGTATGGTGTAAAAAAAAAGTAAAAAATGGTCTATGGTAAAAAAACGGAAAAAAAGTAAAAAAATAAAATAAAAAATGGTCTATGGTGTAAAACAAAAAGCAAAAAATGGTCTATGGTAAAAAAAAGTAAAAAAAAAAGTAAAAAATGGTTTTATGGTGTAACAACAAAAAAAGGCAAAAAAAATGTCCTATGGTAAAAAAAAGTAAAAAAAAAAGTAAAAAATGGTCTGTGGTGTAAAGAAAAGTAAAAAATGGTCTATGATTAAAAAAAGTAAAAGAAGGTCGATGGTAAAAAATATATATAAAAAAAGTAAAAAATCATTTATGGTAAAAAAAAAAAAAAAAAAGTAAAAAATGGTCTATGATAAAAAAAAGTAAAAGGTCGATGGTAAAAAATATATATAAAAAAAGTAAAAAATCATTTATGGTAAAAAATAAAAAAATAAAAAATAAAAAATGGTCTTTGTAAAATTTTTTTTTTTTTTTTTAAAGTAGAAAATGGTCTATGGTAAAAAAAAAAAGTTAAAAAATGGTCTATGGTAAAAAAAAAGAAACTGTATGGTGATTTTCTATAGTGTCCCTTCTCAGCTATAATTATGACACAAGGTAAATAATATAGCTCACCTGTTTAGCCTATAATTCCCTCCTTCCTCCAATCTTTTTTTTTTTTTTTCTCTGCTCTCTCTTCTCTCATCTCTCCTCCTCTTCTCCTCTCTCTCTCTCTCTCCTCTCTCCTCTCTCTCTCTCTCTCTCTCTCTCTCTCTCTTCTCTCCCCCCCCCCCCCCCCCTTTTGCCTCTTTATTAACCTTACATTTTCCATTTTTCTAACACTTTATGAGTCTAGTATCCCATGTGGGTCTTTTCATTAACGTACTGAACCGGTCTTATGTAACGAATAGAAGAATAAAACTAACGAACAATATCGCAGTATTTGCAAGGTTAGGAAAAAATACATCGTTGAAAATGGCTATTATTTATCAAAGGAAATAAATACTGACTATAAAGTAGGAAAGTAGTAGGAAATATAGTAGGAAGTAGTTAGTATAGTTAAGTTAGTAGTGGTTAGTAGTAGTTAGTAGTAGTTAGTTAGTACAAGTTAGTAGTAGTTAGTTAGTAGTAGTTAGTTAGTACAAGTTAGTAAGTTAGTTAGTAGTAGTTAGTAGTAGTTAGTTAGTACAAGTTAGTAAAGTTAGTTAGTAGTAGTTAGTAAAGTTAGTTAGTAGTAGTTAGTAGTGGTTAGTAGTAGTTAGTTAGTACAAGTTAGTAAGTTAGTTAGTAGTAGTTAGTAGTAGTTAGTTAGTACAAGTTAGTAAAGTTAGTTAGTAGTAGTTAGTCAAGGTGATTAGTTATAGTAGGAAAACAACAACATAGGGAAATAGTTATTGTTTATCAAAGGAAATATTGACTAGATATCGTTTTTTTGTCTTTTTTATGACTTCTGCAAGTATATTAACAGTGGGGGGCGATGGGTGGGGGCAGGGATTAGGGGGGGCGTGTAAGGGGGGCTTTAATCCCTTTCATTATGTGGTGAAATCCCTTAATGGGTGTTGATAGGGTTGCCATTTTGGATTTTTTTCTGATGCATCATTGATTTCTCTCTATCTCTATCTCTCTCTCTCTCTCTCTCTTTCTCTCTGTGTGTGTCTGTCTCTCGTTCTTGTCTCTGTCCTCTCTCTCTCTCTCTCTCTCCTCTCTTCTCTCTCTAAGGTCTCTCTCTCTCCTCTCTCTCCGCTGTCCTCTCTCTCTCTCCTCTCTTTTTCTTTCTCTGATGTTTCTCTCTCTCTCTCATCTCTCTCTCCTTCTCACTCACTCTCTCTCTCTCAATATCTCTCTCTCCTTCCTCTCTCTCATCTCCTCTCGTCCGTCTCCTCTCTGTCTCTCTCTCTCTCTCTCGCTCTCTCTCTCTCTCTTTTTCTGTTTTTTTTTTTTTCATCATCTCTCTCTCTCTCTCTCTCTCTCTCTCTCCTCCCTCTCGCCTCTTCTCTCTCTCTCTCTCTCGGTCTCTCTCTCTCTCTCTCTCTCTCTCTTCTCTCTCCTCTCTCGTCTCGTCTCTCCATCCTCTCTCTCTCTCCCTCTCTGCGCTCTCTCTCTCGTCTCCCTCTCTCTCTCTCTCGTCCTCTAATCGCGGTCTTTGTTCGTGTACGTATGCATAAGTGGCAATGTTTCCATGTATGTATGCGTGTGTGTGTGTTTGTGTGTCTGTACGCATGTATGTATTCATGTGTGTACCTCTGACTGTATGTAAATGTGTCTTATCATTGTAGTTTTGCATCCATGGAAGAGAGAGAGAGAGAGAGAGAGAGAGAGAGAGAGAGAGAGAGAGATAGAGAGAGAGAGAGAGAGAGAGAGAAGAGAAGAGAGAGGAGAAGGGAAGAGGAAAGACGGGAATAGGTTGAAATTTAGAACCATTTACTCTCTCATAACTCCCTCATTTTTCCTTCTTTCCTCCCTCACATTCCCAAATAGCTCCCTACACCCTTTTTTCCCTCCCTTATAGCCCTTTTCCCTCCCTCATCTCTCCCTCACACCCTGTTTTCCCTCCCTCATCTCTCCCTCCATACACTCCCTTTTTTCTCCCTTATCTCTCCTTCACGTAAACGCCCTTTTTTCCCTCCCTCAATCTCCTCCACACCCTGTTTTTTCTCCCTCATCTCTCTTCTCTCCTCCACACCCTTTTTCTCCCTCATCTCTCCTTCCCGCCGTTTTTTCCTCCTCATCTCCTCCACACCCAGTTTTTTTTCCCTCCCTCATCTCCTCCACACCCTTTTTTTTTCCCTCCCTCAATCCATCCTCCACACCCTTTTCCCTCCCTCATCCCTCTCTCTCTCTCTCTCATCTCTCCTCCGCTCCTCTCTTCTCGTCTCTCTCTCTCTCTCTCTCTCTCATCTCTCCCCTCTCTCGCTTCTCATCTCTCTCCTCTCTCATCTCTCTCTCTCTTCTCTCTCTCTCTCTCTCCCTCTCCAAAATGGTGGCAGTTTAAGACCACACACTCACATCCCCTCACCTCTCCTTAACATCTCCCTTACCCCCCTTCCTGCCCTTACAATCCCCCCTTAACCCCTCCTCCCTCTCTCTCTGAACCCTTACAACCCCCCCTCATCCCCCCCCCTCCCCCCCTCCCTGACCCTCACTCAAATACCGTATTAATCTGTTTTCAGTCATTTGTACATAACTGTCTCGTAGTTCCATTATTTATAGGCTATCACCCGCCATAGCCCGCGAGGTTATGGTGCGAAATAGCGATCATAACGGTGATGTAAGGGCCGTATAAAGCCCCCGGCAGCCGCGCAGGGGGAGGCGGCATGAAGTCGTCGTGGTCGTCGTCCTGAGCGCCGCTTCTCTCACCCTCCCACTCTCCCACCTGAAGAGTAAATATCTGTTTTATATTACTGTATTTCCCGAGTTGCGACAGTTGTATTTCATCTCCAAGTTTGTAATGGTGCTAGTGGCTGGACCATGGGTGTGTGTGTGTGTGTGTGTGTGTGTGTGTGTGTGTGTGTGTGTGTGTGTGTGTGTGTGTGTGGGTCTGTGTGGGTCTGTGTGTGTGTGTGTGTGTGAGGGAGTACTGTTTCTCATCGGGCAATTGACCAGAACAAGTTATTCAGTAAGAAGCCATCAATCACTGACTCAGGAAGGGAAGATGGAGGAGGAGGAGGAGGAGGAGGAGGAGGAGGAGGAGGAGGAGGAAGGAGGAGGAGGAGGAGGAGGAAGGAGGAGGAAGGAGGAGGAGGAGGAGGAGGAGGAGGAGGAGGAAGAGGAGGAAGGAGGAAGGAGGAGGAGGTAATGGAAAAAGAGGAAATCAATGGAAGGGAAGAGAGAGGGAGACAGATAAGTAATGGTTAATGGGATGACAAGTCTAACTTTTCTTTAATGTCTTTTATTTACTCCATTTTTCTTGCTTTCCCTTCCTTCCTCCTTCTCCATCTTCTTTATCTCCTTTACCTCCTTCCTCCTTCTTCTCCTCCTTCTTTCTTTACCTTCTTCCTTATTGATCTCCTTCGCTCCTCGTCGTTGTTGCCATCATCTTCATCATCACCTTTTTCCCTCCAAATCCTCCTTCTCCTCCTTCTTTACCTCCCCCTCCTCCTCCTCCTCTTCCTCCTCCTCCTCCTCCTCCTCCTCCTCCTCCTCCTCCTCCTCCCTCCTCCTCCTTCCTCCTCCTCCTCCTCCTCCTTCTTCCTTCTTCTTCCTCCTTTTCCTCCTCGTCTCATTTGTCGTCGTCGTTTTCGTCACTTTTTCCTACCTTCTCCCTTTCTTCTCCTCTCCTCCTCCTCTCCTCCTCCTCCTCCTCCTCCTCCCTCCTCCTCCTCCTCCTCCTCCTCTCCTCCTCCTCCTCCTCCTCCTCCTCCTCCGCAATATACTAATGTCTACCGCCATGAAACACGAAGGTAACGAGACACTTGTGCGTTAAGGCCGCGTTTACCCGCCTCTTACCTGCCTTAACGGGGTATAGGAAACTCCTTAGAAACGCCCCCCTCACGCCCCCTATTCCCTGAACCCCTTCTTGCCCCCCTCATCTGCCCCCTCCCTTCCTTGGACAGCCCCCCCCCCCCTCCCCTCCCCCCTTAACTTCTTTTTCCCTAGGTTCTTTTATCGTTTTCTTTTTAGATTCTTGCCTTCTCTCTCTCTCTCTCTCTCTCTCTCTCTCTCTCTCTCTCCTCTCTCTCTCTCGATCTCTCTCTCTCTCTCTCTCTCTCTCTCTCTTCTCTCTCTCTCTCTCTCTCTCCTCTCTCTCTCATCACTCTCGTCTCTTCTCTCTCTCTGTCGCTCTATCTCTCTATCACTCTGTGTCTGTCTCTCTCTATGTCTTTATTTTGTCTATCTCTTTCTGTCTGTCTGTCTCTCTCTCTTTCTGTCTCTGTGTCTCTCTTTCTCTTTCTCTCCCTGTATCTCTCTCTCTCTATTTCTCTGTCTATTTTTCTGTCTTTTTCTCTGTCTGTCTTTCCCTTTCTCTCTATGTCTGCTCTTCTTTCACTCTCTCTTTCTCTCTCTCTCTCTCTCTCTCTCTCTCTCTCTCTCTCTCTCTCTCTCTCTCTCTCTCTCTCTCTCTCTCACGGCCATTCCCAACACTGGCAGCACTTTCAGAACGCTTGCCTCCCAGTTACCCTTAACAGTCCCTCTCTTACACATAGGAAAAAAGGGTCAATGGTATAGGAAGGACGCTAACCTCTCTTTGTAAGCTTGTATGCCCTTCCTCCCTTCCCCCTTAACCTCTCTTTTACCTATTAGCTCTCCCTTTATTCCCTTTGCTCCCTCAGTCCACCTATCAGACGTTAACGAAATCAATAGAGAGAATAACAAGAATTTGAAGGAGAATGGAAAGAAGGGAGGAAATAAGAAACGTTTGAGGGAAAAAGAAAAGCGAGGGAAGGAAAATTAGAAGCCTTTGAAGGAAAATTAAAAGCGAAGGAAAGCAGAGAGAAGGAAAATAATAAGAATTTGAAGGTGAAAGAAAAGCGAAGGAAAAAAAATAACAAGAATTTGAAGGAGAAAGCAAGGTAGAGAAGGAAAAAACTAGAATTTGAAGGAGAAAGGAAAGAAGGGAAGGAAAATAACAAGAATTTGAAGGAAAAAAAAAAGCGAAGCGAAGAAAAATGAGAAGAATTTGAAGGAGAAAGAAAGGAAAAGAAGGAAATTAAGAAGCATTTGAAGGAAAAAAAGCGAAGGAAAGCAAAGAGAAGGAAAATAAGAAGCGTTTGAAGGAGAGAGAAAAGCGAAAGGAAGGAAAATAATAAGAATTCGAAGGAGAAAGAAATGCGAAAGGAAGGAAAATGACAAGAATTTGAAGGAGAAAGAAAAGAAATAAAAACGAAGGAAAGGAAAATAAGAATAATTGGTAGAAAAAACAAAACCAAAAGGAAAAAAAGGGTGATAATTGGGTTGAACTTGACAAATCTGCGCACATGACCAATTAGGGACAGCGGTAGTTAGGTAAGGGCCAATGGGAGAGCGTCGTTGGGCCCTGTGTCTCAAGCCCTAACGACCGGGGACTCTCCTAAACCCTTGGCCAATCATTACACACAGACGAAGAGGCGAAGAAGTGGGACTCGCTGGGGATTTAAGTCGTGGCTTTGTCTGGTCTTCTTCTCTTC
>JACEEZ010005736.1:5000-12500 GCA_016584305.1 Chionoecetes opilio | reverse complement strand
AGGGACTAAGAGAAAGGAGGAGGAGGTAAATAATAGGAAAGGGAAGAAGACTTAAGGGAAGAGGCCAAAGGGAGAAAAAGGGAATTAAGGAATGACTATAAGAGGAAGAAGGAAGAGGAGGAAAGAAGATAATAGGAAAGGGAAGAAGGTTTAAGGGGAGAAGAAGCTAAAGGAAGAGAGTTGAGGAGGGACTAGGACAAAGAAGAAGGAGGAGGAGGAGGAGGCAGAGGAGGAGGAGGAGGAGGAGGAGGAGGAGGAGGAGGAGGAGGAGGAGGAGGCAGAGGAAGAGGAAGAGGAAGGTCACCCCGACAGACCATAACAGAGCCAAGTGGTCCTCGTAATTCGACCATACGTACCCGTCTCGACCACTCCCAAGGGCCCTCACACACACACACACACACACACACACACACACACACACACACACACACACACACACACACACACACACACACACACACACACACACACACACACACACACAGGCCCCGTCGCCCCGCCCCGCCCCTGACCTAGCAATCCCGATGGCCCCGTTTTTATGATGCCTCGTTATCACGCCTCTCGGGACCCTCGGGACCTCGCCGCCCGACATACAGCGGCAGTAAAAACCAATAGTGTCGGAACAACCTCGTCAGGAACTACATGGGGTAACTAGTGCTACAGCTACAGGCCCTACAGCAGATGGTTCTTGTATAGCTGTGCCACAACACTGCTGCCGCTGCTGTTATGAAGAGCACAGCGAAGAGGGACAAAAAAAGGGAATAAGGGTCATACTGTAGGATTTTAGGACCTTCAGAACATTCGTGTAGCGAAGAGGCGACCTGAAAAAAGGGAACAAGGATCATGCTCTAGGACACCAGTTTCCAACCAGGGGGAAATTTCACCCTGTGGAAAATTTCAGGATTCTAAGGGGGAAATTTATCCTGAGGGACATCTATATTACTAGCATTTAGTCGACAGAAGGAAAAAAAGTCTTAGAATGCAGCTATTGACTTTTCTTCGTGTATATAGACATAGAGAATAGTGTTATATACTTGTGTTATTAAGCAGGTAATTTTTTTTTTTTTGACTACTTTTTTCCTTGTCCACATGAAGGGGGAAATCCGGATGGTTGAACTGGTTGAAGGGGGAAATCCGGATGGTTGAACTGGTTGAAGGGGAAATCCGGATGGTTGAACTGGTTGAAGGGGGAAATCCGGATTGTGTTGAACTGGTTGAACGGGGGGAAATCCGGATGGTTGAACTGGTTGAAGGGGAAATCCGGATGGTTGAACTGGTTGAAGGGGGAAATCCGGATGGTTGAACTGGTTGAAGGGGGAATCCGGATGGTTGAACTGGTTGAAGGGGGAAATCCGGATGGTTGAACTGGTTGAAGGGGGAAATCCGGATGGTTGAACTGGTTGAAGGGGAAATCCGGATGGTTGAACTGGTTGAAGGGGGAAATCCGGATGGTTGAACTGGTTGAAGGGGGAAATCCGGATGGTTGAACTGGTTGAAGGGGAAATCCGGATGGTTGAACTGGTTGAAGGGGGAAATCCGGATGGTTGAACTGGTTGAAGGGGAAATCCGATGGTTGAACTGGTTGAAGGGGGAAATCCAGATGGTTGAACTGGTTGAAGGGGGAAATCCGGATGGTTGAACTGGTTGAAGGGGGAAATCCGGATGGTTGAACTGGTTGAAGGGGGAAACAACAGAAAAAAAGTTGGGAACCACTGGTCTAGGATCTTTAGGACCTTTAGGACACTTATAACCATGTTTCCTGATATCCTATGATGCGTAAGTCCTTTGGGTTAGTCTTCCCGTAGCGTCGTGTAGTGGAGGAAGGGAAGTCTTGGCGAGCACGAAGGGTTGTAACGTCGACCTAATATAATAATAATGTAATCACTTTATTTTCACCGAAGACATACAGGAAAAAAGTGAAAACAACAACGTAATATACATACATGAGGAAATGAACTTAGTGATAAACCAAATGGAATATAACATATACATGTGGGCAATATATACACTGTTGTACATACAAAATGTGCTACATAAACTACCTAAAGGCTAAATTGATCGTTACTCTCATTTTAGCATTACGCAATCATTTAGCTGAAAAAAAGTGGATATAAAATAGTGCATCCAGTGTAATGAAATATAATTAAATATCAGCTGTAAAATACTGTTCCCCGGTGACAACAATGTTCAGTACAGCATTGACCATCATTCACTACAGCACCATGGAACTCAAAGACTCATAGCGGGCTGTAGAAGGGCCAGGACACCTACAAGAACTATTTCCTGAAGAGAGGTCCACTACAAAAAAAAAAAAAAAAAAATGACAAGGAAAAAAAATCCTTCTCGTAGCATAAAAATATATCATCGAAAGAAAAAAAAAGGGAGAAAAGCGATACAACTTTTGGATCATCACAATAAAAAGAGAGAGAGAGAGAGAGAGAGAGAGAGAGAGAGAGAGAGAGAGAGAGAGAGAGAGAGAGAGAGAGAGAGAGAGAGAGAGATGAGAGAGAGAGAGAGAGAGAGAGAGAGAGAGAGAGAGAGAGAGAGAGAGAGAGAGAGAGAGAGAGAGAGAGAAAAAAAAAACCATCATAACGTCCACTATACACACTATATCATAACAAACATACTACTAACAACCCCCTCTACACCATTACACTATAACTACCTAACTACTAACTGCTATTAACTACCCAACAACGCCACACTATACACAATTATTACTCCCTGTAAGACACCATAACCTCATAACTACCTCATAACAACTTTATTACAACCCTTACATACACCACATACCCTTCCTTCCATCCCCTAGACACAATTTTTACTCACTATGGGACACAATAACCTCACTACAACCTCATAACAACCTCATAACAACATTCCCATCCTCCACAACCTCACTACAACCTCATGGCAACCTAATAACAACATTCCCATCCTCTACAACCTCACTACAACCCCACAACAACCTCAAAACAACCTTCACATCCCCCTTCACATACCTTTCCTCCCATCCCTTATTCAAAACCACAAGAAACAGATCTTTCCTCAACACCCCACCCACCCATCCACCCATCCACCCCTTCACCCCTTCATCTTCCCCCATGTCACCCCTACCAGTCCTCCTCAACACCCCATCCACCCATCCACCCCTTCACCCCTTTATCTTCCCCAATGTCACCCCTACCAGTCCTTCCTCAACACCCCCTTCACCCCTTCATATTTTCCCTATGTCACCCCACCATCAGTCCTTCCTCAAAACCCCATCCACTCATCCACCCCTTCATCTCCACCCCATATCACCCCACAGTCCTTCCTCAAAACCCCACCCACCCCTCACCCCTTCACCCACCCTTCATCTTCTCCCCATGTCACCCCCCCATCAATAACAACACAGGGGGGGGCAGGGGGGGTGACTTACGGTCGTCAACGAAGGAAAAAAGTCCATAAATTTACGCGCATGAGGAAAGACAGACAGACGGTGCCGGGATAAGGAGGATAAATCTCTTGTGGTTGTTCAGATCTTACGACAAACCTGTCACAAGTTGAAATTTATGCTTACGGCGTCTGGTAGGAGGGGGGAAGGGGGGTGAGAGAGAGAGAGAGAGGAGAGAGAGAGAGAGAGAGAGAGAGAGAGAGAGAGAGAGAGAGAGAGGAGAGAGAGAGAGAGAGAGAGACTGAGTAGAGACAGAGAGAGAGCATCGACTTTATGGGTGCACGAGAGAGAGAGAGAGAGAGAGAGAGAGAGAGAGAGAGAGAGAGAGAGAGAGAGAGAGAGAGAGAGAGAGAGATATGAAACACAGAACACAGACTTTATGGGTGCTAAGTGGCTCCTGTGTTGATATATTTTCTCCTTATCATCCTTTCTCTCCTCTTATGTCATTCTTCCCCTCCTCCTCCTCCTCCTCCTCCTCCTCCTCCTCCTCCTCCTCCTCCTCCTCCGTCATTATTCCTTGCTTCTCACTTCAATATCACTCTCCCCTCTTAACTTACGTCATCCTTCTTTCCATCATTCACTCTCTTACATCTTTTTATCCCCTTCTCCCATGTATATTCCCCTGTGTTGTGTGTTGTACTCCACCCTATATATCCTCCTCCTCCTCCTCCTCCTCCTCCTCCTCCTCCTCCTCCCCCTCCTTCTCCTCCTCCTCCTCCCCCCCTCCTCCTCCTCCCCAGTGTCGTAAATCCTCCCCTCAAGCTGTTAGTCTTCCCCTCTGTCGCCGCAAAGATAGATGGGCAGCTCTCGTCTCTGTCTCGGGATAATTAGGAACATTGACCTTGCTATTTCATTTACTCTCGTTATTAACGTTACTGCGCTGCCCGAGGGGGGAAAGAAGAGCTAAGTGGATGAATCTAAAGGTTACATGGAGATACATAGAGAGGGGGGGAGAGGGACAGAGAGAGGGGACTTGAGGGGAAAGGGAGTGTTTGTGAGGGGAGATGGAGGGTAAGGGAGTGTTTGTGAGGGGACTGGAGGGTGAGGGGAGATAGAGGGTGAGGGGAAGTAGTGAGGGGACTGAGTGTTTGTGAGGGTGAAGGGAGATAGTGAGGGACTTGAGGGTGAGGGGATCGACGTCTCAGTAGTTTGAGTCGACAGTAGGGATCGTTTCATAGTGTGAGGGACAGATAAACAGTGCCAATAGCAGTTAGGGGTTACAGGGACCAATGTTATTATGGTTTAAGGGGAATAAGTGGTCAGTCTACCCTATAGTTTAAAAGAGAGTAATGGTGTGATAGAAGATTTATGGATACAGGATATTACTCTTGTTAATTTAGGGACTAGGGGATGAGGAAGGGGTTATAGTGCTATATTTTAAAGGGATATAAGACGATAGGATTTAATTTAGCATCATTAGCACTATAAAACTTGCCTTGCTTCTTATCGTCTATTACTTACTATGTATCCAAAAATTTATTATCTTGAGAATTATCCTTTGAAACATATACCTCAGTTACCCCTATATGCATCCTTCCATCCTTCCTTTCCTTATCTTATGTTTATCCTTCCTTCATTCCTCCTACATTATCTCCTTCCATACTATCCTTCCTTTCCTTATCTTATGTTTATCCTTCATTCTTCCTTCATTCCCTCCTTCTAACTCTCCTCTGTCACCCTCTTCCTTCTTCCCTCCATCATTCTACATCTTCCTTCCCTTCCTTCATTCCTCCTACATTCCCTCCTTCCATCCTCCTGTCACCCTCTGCCTTCTTCCCTCCATCATTCTACATCTTCCTTCCCTTCCTTCATTCCTCCTACATTCCCTCCTTCCATCCTCCTGTCACCCTCTGCCTTCTTCCCTCCATCATTCTACATCTTCCTTCCCTTCCTCCCCTCCCGTCGTCGAGTCATTAAGGGCGACCCACCATGAAACGACGCGTCGCTCATCGATTTCCTCGGGAGAAATGGCGTATTTGCGATGCCATTTAGATCCTCCATCATGTGCCGCGTGAAATTGACCAGAAGGATTCCCGTCCTTTCCCCTTCGCCGCGGTGAAAAATGGAGAGGCGAGAGGCGGTTCCCTGGCGTCCTGGTTTGGAAGGGAGTGTGAGGAGAGATGTAGCGATCACTTCCGCCTCATTAGACACCAAAGGGCGGCCTGCAGGAGGAGGAGGAGGAGGAGGAGGGGAAGACTCACCTCACCTGCCTCGCCTCAAATGACTTGTATGTAAACACTGGCGAGACGCCCCCCCCCCGACTTCGTTTCTGCGGGGTTTCGTTTTCTTTTTTTAGTTTTTTTTTTTTTGTTTTTTTTAAGGAGTGACTAATGAGATTGAGGATGTGTGTGTGTGTGTGTGTGTGTTTTGGGTTGTGTGTGGTGTGTGTTTGGTTGGGTGTGTGTGTGTCGTGTAAAAGGAACTCCTTTTCCCTTTGCGCCACCAAAACCAAAAAACATCAAACCACTCCTTCCTTCCCCCTCCCCCCAAAAAAGTGACCACACAAAACCACGGGGGTACACGGGGCACGGGGACACACACAAAAAACACACAAAACACACACACACACACACACACCACACACAAAACCCCACACACACAACACACCACAACAAAACCACCCCACACACAACCACACACACACTCAGAATCTGGTTTGCAAGTGATGTGATTTACCTTCCATTTGCGATCGCTTACGGGCTTTGTGATTTTTTTTTCTTTTTTTTTCCCCGTCTCTGTGGCTTCCTGAGAGTTTCTTGGGTTTTTCTGGGTTGGGTTTTCTTGGGTATTTCTTGGTTGGGTTTTCTTGGATATTTCTGGGTTGGGTTTTCTTGGGTATTTCTTGGTTGAATTTTCTTGGGTATTTCTTGGTTGGGTTTTCTTGGGTATTTCTTGGTTGGGTTTTCTTGGGTATTTCTTGGTTGGGTTTTCTTGGGTATTTCTTGGTTGGGTTTTCTTGGTTGTTTTCTTGGGTTTTCTAGGTTTTTCTTGGGAGTTTCTTGGGTTTTCTAGGTTTTTCTTGGGAGTTTCTTGGGTTTTCTAGGTTTTTTTGTCATACTTTTTTCTGTGTGGCGTCATTATGTTGCCTCATCTCCGTTATGTGCAGTGATTGCGGGGCGGCTGTTTTAAGGGTGGGCTGGCGGCGTGTTTCTGTGCCTTGTTTATGAGTGGGGTGTGATGCCGAGTCTCGTGTTGGCCTTACCTCATTCCCTTACGTGTGTGTGTGTGTGTGTGTGTGGTGTGTGTGTGTGTGTGTGTTGTGTCTTTTTGGTTTTGATATACAGTAAACCCTCTCTAAATCGAACCCGTATAATTCATACTTCGGATAAATCGACCTGTTTCAAGCCAGCTCAAATTTTTCAATAACTTTCCATAATTTGAGCAAGTTTGAATTATCCTTAGCCTTACTAGTGGGAGTCCGACATCCTACAGGAGTCATGGGAGGGTATTAGAAGTCCCACAGTTTTGCTATAGTATTCCTAGGTTTTTATAAGTACTTTGACAATCGCATGGATGGCTCAAATAGGAATTTATAATATTCTTACTAATACTGAAAATACTAATACTGATCGTTGTATTGAAGTAATGATTAATCTAGCAATGCCTATCATATTTTTATGTCTTGTAGTAAGTTTTGTCAAATTTGTGGTTTTTAAGGAATATCTGGAAGTATCATGTCATTGTGAATTGGCTGAAATAGGGACTTCTAATCATTGTAACTGAAAACTGACCCCAGATTCGTGTTCAGCATGCCCGAAAACTCCAAGGAACAAATTTTCAAGCAAATCTATTTTTCAAAAAATATTGCAAATTTTGCAAGGGGTATGCTTTGATTTTTTTTTAAATCACGTTTTTTTTCATTAACTAGAAAACTATGGCAGATGAGTGCAACATATATAGAGAAGTAAATATGAAGTAGATCAAGGGCTATTATATGGCGTAAAGCAATAAAATATTGATTGGTAAATAACCGAGAAAATAGCATATTCGTATATTTATACAAAATATCAATTTTCTCAACAACCATGAGGTGTTTTGACAAGCCGATTACTGCATCATGTAGA
>JACEEZ010005735.1:15000-50370 GCA_016584305.1 Chionoecetes opilio | reverse complement strand
CCTAATATAAATTTTATTTACAATTTGTGGTTTGTATGTTAAATGGATATTATGGAGTCAATGAAGCAATAAACACTTTCACATTTAAAAAAGGCAAGCATGAAAAGGGCTCTATAATACACAAAAAACAAAAGTATAGTGATAAAAAACTTTAATTTATTGTTTTTTTGATCTCTAGCCGCTTAAAAATTTTTCCTCCCTTAGGGATTAAGGGTGCTCCGGGGGGAATATTCAAGAGGCTAACCCCCGGTTTCACGCCTACGACTTCCAAAGGTTTTTTTTGGGCAATTTTTTGGCATTCTGCGGCAATTGATGACGTATTTAAAAAGACGTTAAGCTGTCAAAAAATAGCGCCACGGAGGGGGGGGGCGTGAGCCGCAATTTACATAAAATATCTAAATTGAGTATATATGTTTTTCTGCTCAAGAACTGAACGGGAAAAGTATAAAATTTAAAAAATTGGGCCATAAAACTTCTCCTCACTCGGGGTGAGTTTTTTTATGATTTTTGTTATGGGGTAGGGCCCCGAGGGGTAAAACGGCGGCACCTCACCGAGCCCCCCTGACCGAGCCACCCCGTTTCACCACCCCGGCGGGTAGCGCCACAAAACTCCCACACTCAACTAAAGGGTTTTTAAAATGGCTCCCTTTTCCTTTAAAAACCCCCAAATCCTGTCCATCCAGCCGTGGGGTTCGGGTTTAGCCGGGGTTTGTGCCCCCCCTCCCGGGGTATTAAATCTTGGGGGGCATACCCCCGGGGGGCGCGCGCCTCGCCCCCCCCTACGACGCCACTCCGGGGGTCCCCACGCGCATTTTTCCCATGCGGCCCCTTTTTTCCCATAAAAGCGCTCTCGGACAAGAAACACAACTTGCCCCACCACGGCCTTGTGGGCGCCCCCTTGGCCTCCTCCACCCGGGGTGTCCCCTTACAGATACAACCGATGGGAAGGATCGGTTTCAGGGTAGCCTGCCCCCATGCCCATATAGCCGAAGTTGGCGCTGGGACCTTTTAGGTAAAAGGCCTCGATTCGTCTCACGGTGCAATCGCTGAAATTTGAAATGTAACACCCCCGCGATACCCCATGATTCTGCGAAACACTTATTACCAAAAGGGGGGGGGAATTCGTCTGTTTTAAGTCACTATTTAGTGTCCATTCTCACAACCATAGAGTAAGACAGGATCAAAAGCGACTTGAAAATCCGGATTTTTTGTCCTCCTGCACAGGTCCCGACAACCCCAAAATACTCCCGTGGCGAGTCCTAACACCGTGGGCTATGCCAATCCGCCGAAAGGGGCTTCTTGCGTGACCCCTTTCATTAGGACTGCGCTAACCAAGGTATGAAAAAACTTTCCAAGATTAATGCCCCTTCCCACACGCATAAACAGACTGTCTGCTTCATCTGTGTCTCCAAAACCGGCCTTGGTCTTGAGCCAGGAGACCGAAAGCCCCAAAGGTTTTTGCCCCCTCGTGCGCGCCTCGAAAAGCCATCACCGGGACCCCCAGCGACTCAGCAAAGATTACTGAAATCTCGGCAAAAACAAGATCATGATCTTGATGTTGCCGACGGTGACCCACAACACTTTGATCTACAACCTTGCCAATACCCAGTCCTAAAAGCGTTAAAAAATGATGGGGCAAGGACCCCTTCCCCTCACTCCTGATTCACAGGAAAGAACCCCGGTACACCGCCCCCTTTCAAGCACTCCAGTCCAGAATACAGACCAGTTTCAAACAATAGCCCTTCCGGAACCCCCTCGAAGTCGCAAAAAGACCCCCAGAGTACTCACGATCACTGAGTAAAACGCCTTCTTGAGATCAACATGGCTGCAAGATCCCTGTCGAACTCACGTCGGCTTTTTCCCCAACACGAAGCGCTAGGATGGTCCTTTGTTGACTTACCAGGCGTGAACCCAACTGCTGAGGTCTCTGATGCTTCCCCAGATACTGCGAATTCGTGTCAGCAATAATGGGCAAGGGACCTTGGCCTGGTACGCTGAGCAGTGTAATCCGCGTAATTGTTGCAGTCCTGACGGCCCCCCTTTCCCCTTTCCAATGGGGACACCACCCCCCTTTTTTCCATAAGGAGGAAGGCCCTGATTGCCCCACGGCAGTCAGCAGCTGAAACCCGGGGATCGGCCCCTCACCCCCCACTTTGAGGAGCCCCCACTGATATTACAAACAAAAAGCCTTTCCCCCTTCAACTTTGCTACAGCCTTTGGATTTTCGGAAAGAGGTTTGCGGTTTCGTCAATGGGAGGATCGGCATCCACTGCCTGAAAACCCAGTGGGTGAAGCTGCTCAGTTGGAGGTCCACCGTGAACAACTGCCAAAGTACTGCCCAACGACCATTCCCCCATCCATTCCGACACGAGGCCCCCATTGCTGTTCGAATACCCCCTCGCCCGAGAAGGAACTTGGAACGGAGTTTCTTCGGGGGTTCGGTAGGGGGGTTTCGGGGGCTTTTGCGTTCAAATGACCCTCGACATCCTCAGCGAGACTCCTGACATACCTCTCCTTGTTTTTTCCCTCAGGAGGGTTCTAGCCGGCGGGGACAAGTTTTGTGTGGTCCCGGTTCCCGACCCTGGCAGCGCACTCCCTCGTTTTTTTCTCCAGCGTCTCCGTCGAGAAAAAACCCACCCTTACCTGGGGGCGCCCCCCCAATACACTCCTTGGCAGCCCTTAGATTTTTCACTTTTAAAGGGTACCCCCACGTTCTACAGGATCCCGAGAGCACCGAGCACATAAAACCGTTTTGAGAACGGGGCCCCGCATACTCATGAGCACATGTCAAAGTCCTTCAGTTTCTCAAGATGAAACACAGTAGGGTTTACCTCTTAGTTCTTCTGGACTTGACATAAAACTTAATGTGCAACACAAATTCGTGATCTGTTCCAAAGAAACTCGCACTCCGGTAAACCGCAGTTCGGAGGTCCTCCAACGAGTACTAACGAGGATGTGGTCGATCTCCTTAGTTCCCCCCCCGGCATTACTTACCATGTCCGGGGGTGCAGCTCTGGTCTCTGATACCAAGAACCTGCAAACTCAACCTTCTGGACCCTTTCAAAGTTCAGAAGCAAGAACTTTGGTGTTTCTGGTACCGGAGCCAAAGGGGACCAACACCAACCGTGGGGGTTGGTTCCCCCCCAAAAGGCGGAAGAAACCAGTTCGAATAGAGAGATTATCAAACGGAAAAAAAATAACCCCTAGTGACACCGTACGCCACTGCCATATCCGTACCAGAACCCCCCCCCGACTTCCGGGTTGTACAAAAGAGGAAGTTAGTTTTAACTAAACACCGTGCCCTTTAACTCTCTCTGAATGTCTGCCCAGGGGTACTTTAGGAGCCCAAATTCCGGTCTTCAACCTAGCGACTTCCCAACAGCTGTTTTGGGCCAACTTTTGGCATCTGGGGCAGATTGTGAGTACTTAAAAAAAAACGTTAAGCTGTCAAAACATAGCGACCACGGGGAGGGGTGGCGTAGAGCACGCAATATACAAAAATACTCATAAATTTTGGGATTATGATGTTTTCTGACTCAAAAACTGAACAGGGCAAGTATAAAAAGAAAAATTTGGCCTAAAACAATCTCCCACCCCCCGGGGGTGAGTTTATTATGGTTTGTTAGGGGGATGGGCCCCGGGGGTGGTTAACGGCGGCACCCACACCAGACCACCTCGCTTGAGTCGCTTCACCAACCCCCCGGCGGGTAGCTGCACAACCGCCACGCACAACTGAAAGGGAAATGGCTCCCCCCTTTTTCCTTAATAAAACCCCCAAACCCCTTTTCCATCCGCCCTGATGGGTATCGGGGGGGTTAGACGGTTTGTGACCCGCCTCCCTGGTGGTTCTTTTCCCCAAAAAAGGGAGGAAGACCATTACGAAAGAGAGATTCAAAACGGAAAAGATTTACCCCCTAGTGAACGTAGCGCCACTGCCCCTATTCGTACCAGAATCCCCCCCGATTCCCCGGTTGTAGAAATCGAGGAAGTTTTTGTTAAGCTAACACACTTTAACCTTTTGAAGTCTGCCCGACCCCCCTTAGGCCCGTACCGAATCAAAAAACGGTAGGCGGTAGAAAAACGGCGGCGACCTTCGCTTACCATAAGAAATATAAAAAAAACCCCTGTAATTTTGGAACGAAGAGAGGGACGCGGTGGCGGTCAAGGGTTGAAGACACGGCTATCCCCGGTCTTTGCCGCAACCTTCGAGAATTTTTTTACATTCCCCAATCTGGAGGGGTTAAGAGATATGTTTAAAATTTTTTTTTGCCAAAATTTTATTTAAGTAAAGTATAAGAATTAGGTATTACATTGCGGCAATAAGTGATTTTTTTGATAAAATTAAGGAGGTTCAGGAGAGGGGGGGGTTTTGGGCTTTAGGCCGTCGCCATCATGAAGGTCGCTGCCAGAACCCGCCCCGGGCGGTTCTCTTTTCCGCATATTTCACTGGGTAAGAAACTTACGTATACACGCCCCCTACTTTAAATTAACTTCATTAAAAAATATATTTACCAACTTCCCAAACTGATCGCAAAAGTTTCTGTTGTGTTTTTTTTTTAATAAAGGGCAAATTCGCATTATACATATTTTAGGGCGTACGGCTGGCTACGCAATTTTAACAGCACTGTTGCCCTATATTGTCGCAAAAGGCGCGAGAATCTCAACCAACCCCGATGTCGACTCTCGGTAAAAAAAATGGAAAGGTTTTTCCGTTTGTCGCTACCTCGCTTTCGGGCCCTTACCGCCCTTTAACTCTCGGGGACGGGCCTTAGCCCCCCGGTCCCGTACCAAGTGAAAAAATGGTTTGACTCTCCCTTAGAGGCGCTACGAGGTAAAAGTCCCCTAGGGTAATACTTACGGGCCCGTAACTCTTTCGAGCATCTCCCCCCTGGCCTTGTCTCTCGGTGGTCTCGGGTGAACCCGGTGCCAATAGCAGCACCGAGGAATGCGGCAGAAGAACCAGAAGGAGGGGCCGCACAGCCCAACAGGAACTAGCTGGAGATCAAAACAATCATTGGAGGATACGAGGAGGACAGACAAAAGACACAGAACGAGGAAGAAAAGACACCACCCAGGCGAAATAATACATGAAGTTTGGTTGTGTAAATGTGAGAGGTATGGGGTGTTGGTTGGGGTATGAGGATGTATGCAAGGAATTGAGTGAATGGAAATTTGAACTAGCTGGTGTGACTGAAATACATTTAAGAGACGATATACGAATGCATGATAGTGAGTATGAGATGATTGGAAAAGGACGGAAAAAACAAGAGAAACTAGGAGGAGGGGTTGCCTCTCTTCATAGAAAGGAAGGAAACCTTAAAGTAGATGAGATAGACGTGGGTAACAATGCCATGAGTGAGGATGTTCTTGCTGTCAGAGTAGAATGTTTAGGTCAGCACGACAAGCGAAAAAAGTTTATAGCAATTGTGGTGTACATGACGGTTGAAGGTGATAGAGCAGGGAGAGGGAACAGAATGAAGTACAACATTCTGAAGAAGATTTTTAGAGACCATGCCGGAGAGAGTGTGATGGTTATGGGTGATATGAATGCACATCTGGGTATGCTAGGAGAGCAAATAAATCAAAATGGAGAAATGCTTGCTGAATTTATAGATGATTTGGAGCTACAAAACCTGAATGAGACTGTGGCAGAGGGTCGCGTGACGTGGATTGCAAGGAACCAAGAGTCTGCAATTCCAATGATCTGAAACTCGAGAAATGCCAGTGGTCGCTGGCAGTTTTAACTCAAAGGTTGGTCTACTGTGTTTTGGCTCCGCGACTAATATTTGTCATAAATTAATTTCGCGATAAACATTGATGCACCGCATCTGAATACCAAAAAATATAGTTCTTCTGTTGTTCTACTAATTATATGGATGACATGCATTACGATGGAACGTTCTATAATAGCAATTTAATGCAAATTACTCGCCTCGAGTAGCAAAGCTTAATATATTTTTTACATGTATATTGTGGCATGTAAAATTTGGCGATGTTCACACTGTTTTCTAAGACAGTACTGCTGGCGTCTGGCAAACGTTGTCAAAATACAATAAGCAATGCCTTGGAAAAACGAAAAAATAAAGAAAATGCCAAATCGGCTTGTTGCTGCGACAATGTAGGTTATAATTGTGGAGGCGACACGCCGCGGCGGGGAGTGGTGGGCGGGCGGGGAGATTGTGGCGGGGAGATTGAATCAAAACATTGCCACTTCACGCGTCGACTCATTGCACTTCCAGGCTTTCTATCTGATTGATACACAATAATAACAGGAAAATATGACTGCCTAGGTATAGATAACTTCTAAACATTCGTTATTGACTATATAATATCATAGAGTAGCATTTACCTCGCCTCCTCAACTATAACCTGCTTGTTTATTTGGTTATATACAATGTTTTACAGAATCAGGCTTCTATACAATATACATATAGAAGAAAATCGTTCTTAATATTATACTTTTGTGTTTTAAGTGCAGTGGAATAAGCCCATATTTTGTTTTCCAGTAGACCAACTTATTATCAAAAAAGTGAGTTAAAACTGTCAGCGACCCCTGGCATTTTGGGTTCCAGTTCTCTCGAATTGACTATGTGTTGGTGAATGGCAAAATGCGCGAGAGTGTTGCTCGAATGTGGATAGATGAAGATGGAATAATTGATATTGTGTCTGATCACAATATGCTTGTAGTGGACTGTATGATGTGGAGTAAAAGTGAGCCAAAAGTAAGGACGGTAAAGAACTAATGGAGGTTGATAGATGCAAAATGGGAAGATTTTCAGGTGTCTGAGTGAGATGGCCCATCATGTGGGACAGAGAAAGCGTACAGGAGGTGAATGAGCTAAATGAGAGACTAACGGAAAATGTGAGGAGTGCTGCACTTAAAAAAATAGGGTTTATTAGAACAAATGGAAGAAAGAGATTGAATAAACCATGGTGGAATGAGGATATTAGAGAGGCAAGGAAGGAACGAAAAAGGTTAAACAGGCAATGTAGAGGGTTAAAGAAAAGGAGGCAAGGAAGTGAAGAAGCGGAGGATGTATAACAGAATGCATGGACAGAATATGTGAAACAGCAGCGACTAACAAAACGAAAGATAAGAGATGCAAAAGTTGTGTGTGACAGGAGTAAGATCCGATCCCTGAAAGAGAAAGGACTTGAAGGGGGGCGTGAGTGGCAGTGGCGTAGCTAGGTATTTATGATTGGGTGGGCACCTGGGAGGGCACAGCTGACTATGGGTGGGCACTAGATGAGCTGAACAAGCCCATACAGCTGAGGAGTTTGGTGGGGACTGGGGACTTACTTTCACTTACAGTGCCAAGACCCCCCCCCCCCCCCCCATGCATATTTTGCATTCTGACCAATATCAAGAGTTTATCTGATGTCGTATGGACTATGGAAGGTTATTAGATTTTATCCTAGGAGTGTGTGTTGAGTACTGTAGGGTATCATCCAGTTGCTGATGGAGAACGAAATAAAGCAGTCATGACAAAAAATGAAATACATATATTACCACTTATACAAAATAGAAATAACATAATTGATACTGAAAATTTAAAAAAATGCAGAAGTTTTAAAGCAGCAGGCAAATAAAATAAAAATTTTCCACTGAGAAAATGAAAATTACCTCACTTAAGCAGAATTCTTCTGTTCTTGTGGGTTCTCAGCAAAACGTTATCAACAAATTCTTCTAAAATCAAGGCTTTTAACTCGCCTGCTTTCAATTGACAACGCAGCAAGATTACCTAATCTCTCATTGCCCATTGTATTTCTCAGTGTAGTTTTGATTAATTTCAGAGCAGAAAAGCTCCCCTCTGCTGCAGCTGATGACACAGGTAATACTACATAAATTTTGGCCAGTCTGTAGAACTTAGGAAATGCCTCTTCATATGGACCAAGAATTCTCACTAAATCTAACAGTGATTTGGGCTTTTCATTGTCACTTACATGCTTATAGCGTCTTTCTAACATGCGTTTTACAGAGTGCATCTCAAGGTTAAGATCTTCCTCATTAGCACGAAATGCATGAATAAGTCCAGACATTTTCTCAAAAGATAAGAACTCCTTACTTTGTGGATTCAGTGCCTGTAATGCTTTCATACGTTCACATGCTTCATTATTGAAGCGCCTTGTCATTTCTGTTAACATATGATCTAGAATAGGATAGAAGAAGTTAATTCGTGTTGAATCCTTAACACTGAAATCAGAGTGTGTGCTCCCTGACTGTTTTCCAATATTATCAGTAACAACAAAATCCTGCAATTTTGTAGACAGTTTCCGTATCCTTGGTGATCTACACATTGTACACTCTGAAGTATCAAAACCATGAGCTGCTGAGTTTCTCTCAACTTCATCCCACAAAGCATCAAAAGAGGCTTGGTCTGACCGCATTTCTTCAAGGTGGGCTCTTACAGTTTCAATTAATTCTACAGCTTTTACCATGTCAAGATTGGCTGATTGTAGCAAATTTGATAACTGATTTATCCTACCAAGAATATGTGTCATAATGGCTAAATTCATAGCAAACCCAGCATCTATTTGACCTAAGTCCTCTTGCATCAATAGCTCTGTCAGCATTGCAGTCATTTGATAAACCTTCTAGAACACGCAGAACGGCATTCAGTCTCTCTTTCATTACTTTGCAAGTATCATACCTGCAAGCCCATCTGGTATCTGAAAGTCGTTGTAGCTCTCTAGTTTGCTCATTCGAATACATTTCCTTTTGCACATCCAATCATTTTGCATGGACATAAGATCCACTGATGAATACATACAGTTTTTCCAATAATGAGAAGAACTGTGCAGTCAAGAGGGAGACACGTACCAATTAAGTACCAACACAAGGCATTATAGAACATTTGTAAGAGTAACTGGTGTAATTTAGTTATGTTCGTTGCTATTAAAAGTGATCAATAGAAAGTATATGAATTTAACTCACTCAGAGGCATGTTTCTTTCTTTCAAGCAGAGGAAAAATATTTATTGTATTTGAGGTCGAGGGTAAGTCATCAGTAGAAATTATTTATAATACTCCATGCATGCTCCCTCAGTCCTACCTAGTGGAACACGGCTCCCACACCACACGGCAGCCGTGGCCAGTGGGTGGGCACCTGGGCGGGCACCGGCTTTTCGTGGGTGGGCACGTGCCCACCCAGGCCCACCCGTAGCTACGCCACTGGTGAGTGGTACAGATTCATGAGAGGGGAAAAGATGTCTGGTAATGAAAATGTGAAAGTCTTGAAAGTAAATGCTGAATGTGTAACAGATGAGACAAAAATCAAAGAGGTTATAAAAAACTTTTGGGAAGACATTGGAGGCGTGGGTGAAATCTTTGACGTAAGACCAGAATGTGTAACGTTGGAAAGAAAAGATGCAGAAGAGTTGAATGAATGGATTAGCAGGGATGAGGTAGAGAAGTGTGTTAGGAAGCAAAAGAATGAAAAAGCAGCAGGCCCGGGTGAAATACCATATGAGATGTACAAGAATGGAGGTGAGGTGGTGATTGACAGAATGACTGACCTATTTAACCGTGTGTGGGAAGAAGAAAGGGTGCCTAGAAAACGGAATTAATGTAGAGTGACTCTGTTGCATAAAGGAGGATACAAGAGTAAGAGTGAATTGAAGAACTATAGACCAATAGCCCTAATGAATACAGTAGGTAAAGTTTTTAGTGCAGTGTTGAATGAAAGGTTGTGTAAATGGTTGGAGAGAGCTATGGTGTTAGGTGAGGAGCAAAATGGTTTTCGAGTGGATAGGAGAGCAGAAAACAACATGTTTGTGGTGAATGAAATAATTGAAAAGAATGAAAGGAAGGGAAAGACACTGTACCTTGGGTTCTTAGATATTGAGAAAGCCTATGATAGAGTAAACAGAGAAATGTTATGCAAGGTTTTGGAAAAGGTTGGGTTGAGCAAAAAGATAGTGAACATAGTGAGGAGCATGTATGAAGACACTGGAGCAAAATATAGGCTAGGTAATATAGAAACAGAATGGGTGAGGAGTGAGAGAGGTGTTAGGCAAGGATGTACTCTGTCCCCAACCTTGTTTAGTCTGTATACTGAGGAACTGGCAGCAAGGATGAGAAGAATGGATGCAGGAGTGAGAGTAGGAAATGACAAAATAAGTTTGTTAATGTATGCAGATGATATGGTCGTTATGAGTGAGTCGGCCGAGGAACTCCAGAGCCTGTTAGATGTGGTGAATGAGTGGGAGAAACTTTGGAGTAAGATTCAGCAGTGAGAAAAGTAAGGTGATGATAGTAAATATAAAAGAGGATGACAGAAACGCTACATGGAGACTGGGAGAGAATGAATTAGAGAAAACTTGTGAATACAAGTACCTAGGGATGTGCATGAGTTCTAATGGATGTGGAAAAGCAAAGGCTGAAAATATCAGCCAGGTCAATCAGTGGGTTGGTCGACTTGAGAGTGTTGCAAGGGTGAGGGCAAGCAAGTATGATGTGTTGAGGGAAGTGTGGAAGAGTGTGGCTGTCCCAAGCATTATGTATGGTATGGATGTGATTGCATGGAATGAGAGTGAAATAGAGATATTGGAAGTGGGACAGAATAGAGTAGCAAGAATGGCACTGAATGCACCCAGGTATGCAGCGACTGAAGGTTTGAGAGGTGACATGGGATGGAGTAGCCTACATTTAGGGAGAGACATTCGTAAGCGATAATTAGGTATAAGATCAGACTGGAACGAATGGAGGAACAAGATTGCACGAAAAGTTTATTTGTGGAGTGAATGTAGTAGTAAATGGGGGAAGCGATGCCAAAAAACCGGTAGATAGAAGTGGATTGCGATTTTGGTGGATGTACCAACTGGTAGATGGAAGACCGAATGTTGTTGAATGGAAGATGATGAACGGTGATGAAGAAGGCCTTGAGTGGGATGTGAGAAAGTGGAAAATTGAGATCGATAGAGTAGTGAAGTATGTGGGGCTGAGTAAGTGGAAGAATAAGATGGAACAAAAGAAAACACTAGAATGGTATAAGGAGAAAGAGGCACCAGCGTAGGAAAGTGTGCATGATGGACCCTGGGTGGCGACCTTCTCTTTCAAGCCAGAACACAGTGTATGGATATGAATGCAAGGAACTACACATGGTCTGAGTCCCACAGCAAAGTGTGCCAGATGTGTGACATGGGTGAGGATGAAACAGTGGAACGTGTGATACTAGAATGTGAGAAGTATAACGGGGGGAGAATGGAAATGATGCGTGTGGTTTTGACTGAAATGGGATGTGACATGAATGAGGCGGTTGAAAGGACAGGAAGAGAATGGATGTTATTGCTGCTGGGACTGTACGTGTGGTGAGACACGAAAGATATTGAGACATTGAAAGAGTTTTTGGAAAGAATGTGGTATATGAGAAGCAGACAATAGAACTACATGCTTGCATGTAGTTTTGTTTTGTTCTGTTTCTCTTTTGTGTTTTTTTTCTCTCTACAGGAGCAGCCGGTTTAAAGGCTGGCCTATGAAGAAAAGGCTACCTGTAATATCAAGATCAAGATCAAGATCAAGGATTGGAAAAGGACGGAAAAAATAAGAGAAACTAGGAGGAGGGGTTGCCTTTCTTCATAGAAAGGAAGGAAACCTTAAAGTAGATGAGATATGTGTTGCCAGGGTTTTGTGGGTTTTGAAAAGACTTTAAAACTTATTGTATCTTATGACCGATACAAAAAAAAAGATCCCACCGCAAAACTACCAGTGTGTTGCCAGAAACTCCTATGGGGAGTTTATAACTGGTCAATGTTACTTGAATGATATTAATTGATTATGATTTTTCATTTGATTACAACTTGGATGGAGGATTTAACTTAGTCTTATGACTTCACTATGTGATTATAGTATGAACACTTCTCACTGCGGAGAGTACTGAAATGGGGGATGTATTTAAGGGGAAGGGGTAGGGGTTAAGGGAACAGGGTATGAGTTAAGGGGGTGCTGCCACCAGCTCAGGCGAGTAGTTCTCTGGGTTACTCCCTGGGCGCGTTTGAACAATATTAAGATTAGATTTATCTTGGTAGTCGTGATTGGTACGTGGAACTATACCGAGTAAGGCTGACTCTTTTGGAAGTGTGGGGAATTACTGTCCTAACACAGAATAATCACCTGGGGTTTTTATAATAAACACAAGAACTATATTTGAAAATATCATCCTATTTATTCATGCTGAAATAGTATGTCTCTTGCTTGAGATCACAGACAACATATAAGGGTTAATCCAACACCGGAAAAACTCTAATCGGAGGTAAGAAAACACTTACAACCTTATACGGGAAACTCTCCCTGTGAAATGAAGCTAAGCTCTGGTGAGCATAAACCTTCCTCAATGAATCATTCTTAGAATTACCACCTATGTCCGTATCAACTGAGCACTATAGGTATACATGGAATATATATATAGGAGAGAAAATGTGAGAGTAATGAGTTGGTGTGGGGATTCACAAGACCATGTGGCCTGGAGAGGAAGGAGCGAGACACTCCCGTCGAAGCCTCTCTCTCTGCGGGAAGGATGAGTTGAGACTCGTCAATAATACTTATAAGGATGGGCAGACCTCCTTTACGTTAGCGAAAACTAAACATCGATACCCATATTTGGAAATATAGATAACAATATGATAACAAGGAAAGGGGGGGGGGGGGGAAACAGGAGCGAACGTCGTGCGACTTACCTGCGGGAGGAGTAAGATGAGACTGGTGTCCCACGAGTTACCCAGAGCCCGCGGCAGAAAAAAGGGGAATTGTTTGAATGGTCTAGACGTGACCTCAAATGAATAGCTTATAATCCCGAAATAACTAATTAAATAATGAAACTCGTGTACCTAAGAAAAGGCTGCCTATAATACAGACCTGTTACTTTGATATAGAAGAATTTAATATGTTTAATCTAATATCCGAGGAGGGTGTGATTACTTTTCATGTCAAAGGTCCGAACGCGTATTCTGAAGTGAGAGGGTATGGAAGTGTGCATATAAATTTGGTAGACTTTCAATTTAGCGTATAACTTTACTAAGACATCCATTTATGAACGTGATCTTTAACTATGGGGACTATTTTGAAAGACATTAAGAATCTAGGAGTGTTCCTTGATCTGATAGGAGGGTTGGGGGAAGATGAAAAGATTTGAATCCATTAGTTATCACTGATCGCGGAATAATTATTCCACGAATTTTGACTCGCAACCGGCATGTCGGGGGGGGGGGGGGAGAATGGAAGGAAGGAAGAAAGAAATGGCGGGGAGGAAGGAAGGAAGATAAACAAAATGGCGCGTAGGAAGGAAGGGCGATGAGTCACCCGAGAAACTAAAAGAGTGAACTGCTTACGAGACATAACCCGGGAATTATATGATAATAATTCTCATACTATCTCTCCCGAATAACGGGCATTACACACGTCTATTCTCCGGGAAAATTAAATTCTTCAATATCAAATTAACTACTCACGGATCGTTTGTTTCCGTTTTAAAGCTGCGTCAAGAGGAGGTGTGTATGGGACGAATTTAGAGTGAATTTAATGGAAATTCTTCTGTTCTTTGAAAACGGGTGTCTGCTTGTGTTTAGATTACACGAATATTCAATGAAAGGAAGTATCCCAATCAACCTGATACCTGGGTAGTGACGTGGTCGTCAAACCTGACTCAGTACCTACATTTTCTGCGCAAGGTTCGTCCCAGGGGCGCACACCGGCTACCCTCAGGTTATATAACGAGAGCCTTACGAGTCCTGAAATGCCCGCCACACCGCAAGCTGGTCGACTGTGAAGTGAGAAGCAGTAGCTACTATCTCGAATTAAAATACTCCTCCCACCGAACCAGGCTGAGCCCGTGAAAACCAGACACTCCGACTTCTAGACATGAGAAATCTCCTAGACCAAATTATTTCATCTAGTCTGACCTACACTACCCTTGACTCAATAATTTACATTTAACACTTTTCGCTTAATCTTTACCTGAATACACCTCAAGTCGTGTTGATTGTAACTTGAATTAAAATACCTTGAAGACTCACCGAACCAGACTGAGTCTGTTAATGAAATTCAATGAGACTGGTATCCCAATCAACCTCTTACCTGGATATATTAAGAACATACTGACCCTCAATTTGTTTTGAATCCTGGTCAATGTTTTACATTTAACACTTTTCGAATTGATTTCCCCAAGAGTAATAACCGGGTGACACTACAATTACCCTAAACCGAGTAGGTAATAACCTTTCAAGTTCATAAAATAAATTTTCAATGTTCATGTTCAAAATAATTTCTTCCTCGATTTTTCTAACATTTAACTAATGCATAACTAACACTGCACTGAACACTCCTCGATTAGTCTTCTAGGAGGTCTCCGTAGGTCGGGTTTTGAAGCTTGAGAGTTCGGAAGCAGATGTCGTCGAGCTCCTTGCTATCGACGCAGCAAACGTCGCTGGCGTCCTTGGTCAGCCGGTGGATGGATAGTATGGCGCTGTATGACTCGGCTACCTTAGGCGACGGGACAACCGAGAAGGTAACCATTTTCTTGTCTGGAAACTCCTCTAGGATCTTGGAAACTAAAAGCGTGTCCCTGCCTGAGTCTGTGTCTCCCTTCTTAGAGGTGGCGTCCACGATGTCGCTCACAGCGGCGATGATGTAAATGTTCTTAGCGCTGGGGTTATTAGCGTAACTCCTGACGACGTCAGTGGGTAGGCTGAGAGAGATCCAAGACTTCCCTCCCGACGCGGCTTCACGTCCTTTCTTCGACATGTTGGCGGTGTCGAGGCGTGTGGGTGGCGGCGTTGATGCGGCTACAGGAACAGGGGCTATGGCGGCTGGCTGTGAAGGGCGGCGGAGTTGAAGTGAGCGTGGCGGCGAGCTGAGGCGCGCGGCATGCGGCCTGGCTGAAGTGGTGAAGGGCGCGGCAGTCTGTGAAGGGCGGCGGGGCTGAGGCGCGCGGCCTGCGGCGAAGGGCGGCGGCGGCTGGCTGTGTCGGCTCGCTTCTTACAGCTCACTCCCACATGGTCATGGTTCATGTGTGTAGGGTGTTTGGTTTATAGGGGGGAAGATCTAATGAGCCTACTATAATGATCGATTACTATATGAAAATTTACTGAAATTTGACTATCTTGCTATTTATTTTCCCAGGTGAGATTCTGTTGCTGTTATTTTTAGGAAATAATATCCCACCGCTGCCACCAGTGTGTTGCCAGGGTTTTGTGGGTTTTGAAAAGACTTTAAAACTTATTGTATCTTATGACCGATACAAAAAAAAAGATCCCACCGCAAAACTACCAGTGTGTTGCCAGAAACTCCTATGGGGAGTTTATAACTGGTCAATGTTACTTGAATGATATTAATTGATTATGATTTTTCATTTGATTACAACTTGGATGGAGGATTTAACTTAGTCTTATGACTTCACTATGTAATTATAGTATGAACACTTCTCACTGCGGAGAGTACTGAAATGGGGGATGTATTTAAGGGGAAGGGGTAGGGGTTAAGGGAGCAGGGTATGAGTTAAGGGGGTGCTGCCACCAGCTCAGGCGAGTAGTTCTCTGGGTTACTCCCTGGGCGCGTTTGAACAATATTAAGATTAGATTTATCTTGGTAGTCGTGATTGGTACGTGGAACTATACCGAGTAAGACTGACTCTTTTGGAAGTGTGGGGAATTACTGTCCTAACACAGAATAATCACCTGGGGTTTTTATAATAAACACAAGAACTATATTTGAAAATATCATCCTATTTATTCATGCTGAAATAGTATGTCTCTTGCTTGAGATCACAGACAACATATAAGGGTTAATCCAACACCGGAAAAACTCTAATCGGATGTAAGAAAAACCTTACAGCCTGATACGGGAAACTCTCCCTGTGAAATGAAGCTAAGCTCTGGTGAGCATAAACCTTCCTCAATGAATCATTCTTAGAATTACCACCTATGTCCGTATCAACTGAGCACTATAGGTATCCATGGAATATATATATAGGAGAGAAAATGTGAGAGTAATGAGTTGGTGTGGGGATTCACAAGACCATGTGGCCTGGAGAGGAAGGAGCGAGACACTCTCGTCGAAGCCTCTCTCTCTGCGGGAAGGATGAGTTGAGACTCGTCAATAATACTTATAAGGATGGGCAGGCCTCCTTTACGTTAGCGAAAACTAAACATCGATACCCATATTTGGAAATATAGATAACAATATGATAACAAGGAAAGGGGGGGGGGGGGAAACAGGAGCGAACGTCGTGCGACTTACCCGCGGGAGGAGTAAGATGAGACTGGTGTCCCCACGAGTTACCCCAGAGCCCGCGGCAGAAAAAAGGGGAATTGTTTGAATGGTCTAGACGTGACCTCAAATGAATAGCTTATAATCCCGAAATAACTAATTAAATAATGAAACTCGTGTACCTAAGAAAAGGCTGCCTATAATACAGACCTGTTACTTTGATATAGAAGAATTTAATATGTTTAATCTAATATCCGAGGAGGGTGTGATTACTTTTCATGTCAAAGGTCCGAACGCGTATTCTGAAGTGAGAGGGTATGGAAGTGTGCATATAAATTTGGTAGACTTTCAATTTAGCGTATAACTTTACTAAGACATCCATTTATGAACGTGATCTTTAACTATGGGGACTATTTTGAAAGACATTAAGAATCTAGGAGTGTTCCTTGATCTGATAGGAGGGTTGGGGGAAGATGAAAAGATTTGAATCCATTAGTTATCACTGATCGCGGAATAATTATTCCACGAATTTTGACTCGCAACCGGCATGTCGGGGGGGGGGAGAATGGAAGGAAGGAAGAAAGAAATGGCGGGGAGGAAGGAAGGAAGATAAACAAAATGGCGCGTAGGAAGGAAGGGCGATGAATCACCCGAGAAACTAAAAGAGTGAACTGCTTACGAGACATAACCCGGGAATTATATGATAATAAATCTCATACTATCTCTCCCGAATAACGGGCATTACAGATAGACGTGGGTAACAGTACCATGAGTGAGGATGTTCTTGCTGTCAGAGTAGAATGTTTGGGTTAGCACGACAAGCGAAAAAAGTTTATAGCGATTGTGGTGTACATGACGGTTGAAGGTGATAGAGCAGGGAGAGGGAACAGAATGAAGTACAACATTCTGAAGAAGATTTTTAGAGACTATGCCGGAGAGAGTGTGATGGTTATGGGTGATATGAATGCACATCTGGGTATGCTAGGAGAGCAAATAAATCAAAATGGAAAAATGCTTGCTGAATTTATAGATGAGTTGAAGCTAGAAAACCTGAATGTGACTGTGGCAGAGGGTCGCGTGACGTGGATTGCAAGGAACCAAGAGTCTGCAATTGGCTATGTGTTGGTGAATGGCAAAATGCGCGAGAGTGTTGCTTGAATGTGGATAGATGGAGATGGAATAATTGATTGTATCTGATCACAATATGCTTGTAGTGGACTGTATGATGTGGAGTAAAAGTGAGCCAAAAGTAAGGACGGTAAAGAACAAAGGGAGGTTGAGAGATGCAAAATGGGAAGATTTTCAGGTGTGTCTGAGTGAGATGTGGGACAGAGAAAGCGTACAGGAGGTGAATGAGCTAAATGAGAGACTAACGGAAAATGTGGGGAGCGCTGCACTTAAAAAAAAAATAGGGTTTATTAGAACAAATGGAAGAAAGAGATTGAATAAACCATGGTGGAATGAGGATATTAGAGAGGCAAGGAAGGAACGAAAAAGGTTAAACAGGCAATGTAGAGGGTTAAAGAAAAGAGGCAAGACAGTGAAGAAGCGGAGGATGAATAACAGAATGCATGGACAGAATATGTGAAACAGCAGCGACCAACAAAACGAAAGATAAGAGATGCAAAAGTTATGTATGACAGGAGTAAGATCCGATCCCTAAAAGAGAAAGGACTTGAAGGTGGGCGTGAGTGGTACAGATTCATGAGAGGGGAAAAGATGTCTGGTAATGAAGTTGTGGAAGTCTTGAAAGTAAATGCTGAATGTGTTACAGATGAGACAAAAATCAAAGAGGTTATAAAAAACTTTTGGGAAGACATTGGAGGCGTGGGTGAAATCTTTGACGTAAGACCAGAATGTGTAACGTTGGAAAGAAAAGATGCAGAAGAGTTGAATGAATGGATTAGCAGGAATGAAGTAGAGAAGTGTGTTAGGAAGCAAAAGAATAAAAAAGCAGCAGGCCCGGGTGAAATACCATATGAGATGTACAAGAATGGAGAGGAGGTGGTGATTGACAGAATGACTGACCTATTTAACCGTGTGTGGGAAGAAGAAAGGGTGCCTAGAAAATGAAATGAATGTAGAGTGACTCTGTTGCATAAAGGAGGATACAAGAGTAAGAGTGAATTGAAGAACTATAGACCAATAGCCCTAATGAATAGACAGTAAGTAAAGTTTTTAGTGCAGTGTTGAATGAAAGGTTGTGTAAATGGTTGGAGAGAGCTATATGGTGTTAAGCCGGCCACACACACACCGGCGCGGCCTGTCCGGCAGACGAAAAGGGGCGTGGCTAGAGGCGGCCGGTGTGTGTGTGGGGGTGTTTTTCATCCGGCGGGGCCTGTCGCAGCGGCCGGATGAAAATCAGTCGGCGCTTGAAAATTCCGTCCGGCGCGGCCTGCCGCCTGCGTGTGTGTGGGTGCCTTACGAAGCGGCCCGCCCCTCGCTCGGCCAGATAATGACTAATTGTACCAGTTATAATTGTATTTATGATAATATAGGTATTATATATGACGTATTATAATATAGGATGACGTATTATATATGGCTGCACATGCAGCCATCACCAGCAAGTCATTTTCGGACAGCGGATTCATGTTGTCACCACGGTGGTCCGACATGTACTGTTACTACTGTATATTTTCATGAGGCGGCCGGTGGTGTGTGTGGGTCTCGTCCGGCGAACGATGCCCCGCCACTTTTTGTCGGCCGACAGGCCGCGCGGTGTGTGTGTGGCCCGTTTTAGGTTACATCCAAAATGGGGGTTCCGAGTTATAGAACAGGACGACCTGTTTGGGTTGAAATTAAATAATTGAAAAGTTGGAAGGAAGGGAAAGTTGTCCTTTCCCCAAACCCAAGATTAGGCAAGGATAAGCTCCCCTCCGCCCTTTTCACCCCAAGGGACGAAACCCCGTTTGCCATTAATTTTTTGCAGGGACGTCATAACAAAAACCGTTAGGCGTCCAGCCACGTGGTAAAAAATACAACTTAGGACGAAGTGAAGAAAAAAGGTGATTTATGTTTTCATTTCCCCGGTTATTTATTATGGGTTTTGTTTAATGAATTTAATTCTGTTATTCCGTAGTGAACAGCTGCCCTTTCTTTGGATAAATATACACGGAAAATTTTTCAATATTTTATCCCCGGGGGACATTCCCGGCCGCGGAAACCACCCCTACCAACCAACCCACTTTTTACACCGGCTAAAAAACCCATTGCCGCATTGTTTGACGGATCAATTTACCCCCGGAAACCTTTTAAATGCACCAATTTTAGGTGGAACTAAAAAAGTTTTTTGCATAAAGCAGAAAAGAACGCAAACCCCCCAAGGTAAAAAGTAAAGGGCCCACCAATTTTACACCTTTGCGGATAAGGCAGAATTGGTTTACTTGCCGGGGGGAAGGGGTTGGGTTTCCCAAAGGGCCCAGGGAAGGGGACAAAAGCTACTAGAATCTGGCCCCTGACCAGATCCGCTGTCCAAAGTCTGGCAGAGGGCAACAGAGGAGTCTGTGCTTGCAGCTATGAAAAAAACTCGCTGTCAGAGAAAAAAAACGCAATGGTAGCTAGATTCACATTTCATAACATGGACACAAGATCACGATGAACCAAATACGTGCCTTCGGAGCTCGTATCAAAGGTCAGGCCAATGTATGTAAGTTCGTGCTCCCAGTGCCAGAATTGTAATATGATATTCATACACAGATGAGATCTTGCGAGATGTGTTAACCAGAGTTTGAATGACAGTGAAATACAGCTTGACCTATTGGAGAACCCCTAACCAAGAAATGCCCCTTGAGGAGATGTTCAAATTTATTGAGGCTAAAGAAGTTGGCAAGCGCTCTGCTATCACACTTACTCACTCACAAGGCGCAGCCGCCACTCACAGTCTTTATAAAAGGAATAAAACAAAGTCAGTGGCCACCCCACCCAAATGGGAAAGCAGTCTAGACACGAATTCACCAGGTGCCTGTCCTACTGTGGTAGAAATGGTTCATGGCAAGAAAGCTCCACCTTCATAAGGAAAAAGGTGGCCCAGCATTTAACACACGTCGAAGGTGTAACAAGCTACATCACTTTGCAGTTATGCGTCGCAGGATGTCCAGCGGCTCCAATGCAGTTGCAGCGGATGACGAGGGAAGCGTCTTCCAGGCCCTTTGCAGCATCCCATCCACCACCTCTGAAGACACGGGACAACCCCAAGGTATCACTAGCACCCTTATATCCAATGTCAGCCAGGATGGCAAACAAAGCTTTTGGTCGTTCTTTGACACTGAGCCATCACCTGTATGACCAGATTTCGGATGCTGGGGGACGACAAGCATCACGTGCACAACCAATCATTAATTTATCCGTGTCTGCATTGGGAGCGGACTACAGAGACTGGGATTTCCATTGAAGGCCACCACACATACCATGAACCCCCAGTAATGGCCGACACGGGCTCCCAATGCTGTCTTGCCAGCATGGTGATGATTCGTCCCCTTGGCCTCTACAAAAAAAGACCTCATCCCAGTCCCCATGAGAATGCATGCAGCTAACAACGAAGGTATAAACATCCTTGGTGCAGCAATCCTCCGCTTCGCTGGAACGGACCGACAAGGGAAACCAATAGAAATTAGACAGGTGGTGTATGTCACGGATGATTCTGACAGGATCTTCCTCAGTCGCGAAGCATGTGTAGCGCTTGGCATGATACCAAAACAACTTCCCGACAGTAGGGGAAGTCATGTCATCAAACCCTATTTCCAAGCCGCAGACTCATCCCAAAAAGGATCACTACCATGCCCTGCCCACCCCCGGCAGTTACCGCCACCCAATGCCAGACACACTGCCCTTCCACCCATAGCTGATAATGTTCCCAAACTGAAACAGTGGATGATTAACTACTACAGTAGCAGCACATTCAATACATGTGAACACCAACCACTAAGAATGATGAACAATTAATGTGATTAATGATCATGCCGCAAAGCAATCCCAGTCCCCATTCACTGGCGTGAGAAAGTCAAAGCTGGCCTAGACCAAGACGTAAGGCTTCGCGTCATCGAACCAGTCCCCATTGGCGAACCTGTTACTTGGTGCCACCGCATGATTGTATGTGCAAAGAAAAAAGGTGAACCACGACGCACAGTGGATTTTCAGGCTCTTAATGCCTATGCAAAAAGAAAATCACACACCCAAAGCCCATCCATCAAGCCCGTTCAGTGCCAGAGCATAAGAGGAAAAACAGTTTTTATATGGAATGGGTATCACAGTGTCCCTCTACATGCGGATGACCGACACTACAAAAACATTATCACACCTTGGGGACGGTTATCGCTACTGTGTTGCACCACAAGGATACATTGCATCGGGCGATGGCTATACCAGACACTATGACCAAATAATCGCAGACTCCACGTTATCATACACTACATACACTAAGTGCACAGATGATACTCTAATCTGGTCAGACACCATCGAAAGCAGTTTCTTCCAAATTACAGAATGGCTCAACATGTGCTGTCACCATGGCGTCACACTTAACCCAGAGAAATTCGTGTTTGCACAAGACACTGTTGAGTTTGCAGGGTTCGAAATTACACTCGACACAGTTCAACATACCTAGGTGCATACCTACAAGCCATACGAGAGTTCCCCACGCCCCGCAACATCACTGACGTACGTGCCTGGTTTGGTGTGGTGAATCAGGTCAGCTATGCATTTAGTATGGCAGATAAAATGTTGCCGTATCGCGAACTACTCAAACCCTCAACACCCTTCCGATGGGATGAAGACCTGGATGCGCTGTTTGAGGAGTCGAAAGCCGCCATTGTGAGTGACATCAAGGAGGGTGTGAAGATTTTTGACAAGAACAAACCGACTTGTCTGGCAACAGACTGGTCCAAAGCATGAATCGGATTTTGGCTCTTCCAGAAACACTGCCACTGCACAGGGCAAGAGCCTTTCTGCTGCAAAAGTGGTTGGAGAACCACCTCATTTGGGAGCCGCTTCAACCCCCCCCGCAGAATCCAGATATGCACCAATAGAGGGGGAAGCCCTGGCTGTAGCAGATGCCCTGGACAAAGCCCGATTTTTTGTACTGGGCTGCGAGAGGCTCAACATTGCAGTTGACCACAAACCCTTGCTAAAAGTCTTTGGTGATCGATCTCAAGAGGATTTTCCCAACGCACGCCTCCGTAACCTTAAAGAAAAAACATTGAGGTACAGGTTCCAGATGGTCCACATCCCTGGGGTAAAAAACATATTAGCAGATTCAGTGTCAAGACACCCCAGTGGTTCTCAGGTGCCGGAAAAATTGCAACTCCGCGGTGGGCATTGCATCCATCAAAATCACCTCACCATTGATTGAAACTCATTCCTAGCCGGTATAAAGGGCAGTGGGCACCCGTTATAATAGTGAAATTGATGATGGCCTCCACCAGACAGCAGCCCTTGCCTTACAATGTGTGGCTATCACATGGGAGAAAGTCCGCGAAGCAACTGCAAGTGATGAAAACATGAACAGTCTTTTTCAACTGATTAAGCAAGGCTTTCCCTCCTTCCGCCATGAGCTACCGGTAAACCTGCACGAATACCACCAGTTTCGTGATGACCTGTACACAGTGGATGGTGTTGCTATCTACAAGGACCTCGAGTCGTCATACCCCCTTGCCTGCGCAACACAGTACTCCAGACTCTACACTGGGCCCCCCAAGGAGTCACATCAATGATGTCAAGGGCAGGGAAACATCCGTCTTCTGGCCCGGGGATCACCCCCGCCATCAAAGATGTCCGTGCGAAAGAAAACCCTTGCAACAGGGAATGTCACCCTCCCCGCCAAGTGCACCCCCGATGCCAACCACTGCCCCTCTATATCCCTTCCAGTGGGATATGCGCCGACTACTTCCAATACCAAGGACGCAGTACCTAATCATCGTGGACCGCTATTCCAACTGGCCCATAATCGAAAAACTACAAGTGGCCACGAGGGGTTAATCAACTGCCTGCGACATACCTTTGTGACCTTTGGAATTCCAGATAAGTTGGCAAGCGATGGAGGACCTGAGTTCACTGCAGCATCTACGAAGGCATTCCTCCAAAATTGGGGTGTCCTACATCGCCTCAGTTCCGTTGCCTTTCCCACTCAAATGGACCCTACCCATAACTACGTCAGGGTTTTGTTACATCGGTGCTTTGGGGGGAAAAGTCGGGGTCGCCGCGGGTGGACCTACGAAGGGAAAGCTACGGCGATGGAGAATTTAGAGTTTTTTTGCGCGAAATTGATTTTCCAGGGCATTTTACTGTGCTCTTTTCTCGCTGAGAAACTATAGGAAAAAGACCGGGGTAAGACGATGGCAAAGGTTCTAAACCAAGAAAACAGAGTCTAAAAGGGGCCTCGTCAAAAGATAAGAAAAATGGTAGGAGAAATGTGCCCCCCATTTGCTTACCCTTTAATGAGACCTGCTGTGACTGTTTTCCGGGTTTTAAAGCCTTTGCATATCAACCATCACCTCAGGTTTCTCTTGTTGTCAGCGAGCACGGAAAATAGCCCTGGAATATCTTTTCGCCCAAAAAAAACTCGAAATTTTCATCGTCGTAGTCTTCTCTTGTAGGTTGAAATTTTCATGGTTATGATAGTATTCAAAACCTTATTAATTGATTTCCTTTTGTTGTCTTCTCATAATAAGTAGTGGTAGCCCATAAGTTAAGTGTTACTGAGAGCCAAGAATACTCTTGAGTTATACCAACATCACCAAACCTTTGCTTTGATTTTCTTATTACCCCATCGGTATCCGGTCATTTCGCCCACATGCCATTTCGCCAAAACCTGGAGTCTTTTCGCCCACAGGCAATTCGCCCACAATGGAGTCTTTTCCCCCACACATGGAGTATGGGAGCTAGGGGGTTAGGTTATATTTTTTTAGGTGTCGAGAACCCCCCCCAAAAACCCCCCGAAGGAGGTTAGGTAGTTTTGTTTATTTATTTAAGGGGTAGTTTAGGTTAGATTGGTTTTAGGTTTGTTTGGGTTTAGGTTAGTTTTTGGTGGGTTTTGGGTTGGTTAGATTTAGCAGGGATGGGTAATGTCCCCGGGGTTATGAACTTGTTATGGATGGAGTAAAAGATATATCAAAGCAAAATCAAACCTAACCATTCCCGTCGGCGATTTTTCCCGTTTTTGGACGGATAAAAATATCGGTAGACGACAGCCCAGGTAAAATGAGGCAAGGATGTCACCGGGGTTATGCAATTGTTATGGAGGGAGGGGTTTACGGTATTTCGCCCCACGTCAATTCGCCACAAGACTTTTCGCCCAATTAGAGAAATTTCGCCCACAAGACTTTTCCCCCACATGAAGGTCAAATTCGCCCACATTAAGATCATTCGCCCCACGCCATGTCAGGGAGTCGAAAATATATCTTCCTCGGGCAGAAATGGAATGAACCACCAGAAACCTGGGCGAAATGACGGAAAATTTTTAGTGTTTGCCCATACTCCCCATTCCCCAAAAAAGTTTGGGGGGCCTGTGGGAATGCGGGGTTTTCGGGGGGAACAAATTATTTCGTCGGAAACACTTAATTAAAGAGTTTTTGGGGGGGGGAAAATTCCAGACTAGGGTAATTTTCCTTTATCTAGAGAAAATGCCTAACCAAAAAAAAAAAAGCCAAACCCCCAATAACTACCCTAGCAAGGGGGCTTTACCCATCGATAAAAAACCTAAAAAAATTAACCTAACCCAACCAAAAACTAACCTAACCTAACCAAATTAAACTTCCTAACCAAACCCCAAAACAACCCTAATAACCTAAACCAACCCAACCAACTAACTAAAAAACCCAAATTAACCACATTAAACTAACCTAAACAAATCTAAAAAACCCCTAGGGGGGGTTTTCGACACACTAAAAAAATATAACCAACCTCCATCCCAGACCCTGGTGGGCGAAAAGACTCCCTGTGTGGGCGAAAGACTCCATGGGGTGGCGAAAGACCCATGGTGTGGCGAAAGGGATGTGGGCAAAATGACCGGATACCGATGGAGTAATAAGATAAATCAAAGCAAAGGTTGGTGATGTTGGTATAGACTCAAGAGTATTCATTGGCTCGTCAATAACACTTAAACCATGATGTACCACTACTTTTTATGAGGAAAGACAACAAAAGGAACTCAATTAATAAGATATTTTAATACTATCATAATCATGAATATGTACAACCTACAAAGAGAAGACTACGACGATGAAAAAATTTCGAGTTGTTCTGGGCGAAATTGATATTCCAGGTGCTATATTTCCGTGCTCGCTGACACCATAGAGAAGACCTGAGGTGATGGTTGATGTGCAAAGGCTTCTAAACCAGGAAAACAGTCACAGCAGAGTCTCATTAAGAAGTAAGCAAGTGCTAGGGACACATTACGTACCTACCAGCTGCTTACCTTTTGACGAGGCTCTGTTATGACTCTGTTTTCTTGGTTTAGAAGCCTCTGCACATCAGCCATTACCTCAGGTCTTCTCTATAGTGTTCTCAGCGAGAACAGAGCACAGTAATATAGCACCTGGAATATCAATTTCGCGCAAAATAACTCTAAATTCTTCCATCGCCGTAGTTTTGCCTTCGTAGGTCCACCCGCGGCGACCCCGACTTATCCCCACAATGCACCGATGTAAACAAACCGTGACGTAGTTATGTCTGGGGCCCATTGCAGGGCAGAAGTAGGCGTAAAAACTGTCAAGCGTCTTATCACTAGCAATACGGGACCACGTGGTGAACTGAACACGGATGCCTTGCAGCGTCCCATCCTGCAATACCGCAACACCCCGGAACCTAAGACAAAGATATCGCCCGCTATGTGCATCTTTGGTCGGCCAATAAAGGACTTCATCCCCATATTGCCTGACGATACAGACCTCACCCCACTTGGCGAGAGACATCGGAACAAAGGGAAGAGGCACTCAGAAATCGACACATGAAAATGGCTGAGAGATGGACCGAGCACACAAAACGCCTACCCTCTCTCAAAGTTGGTAACCATGTACGCTTACAGAATCAGACAGGCCCACGCCCAAACCGATGGGACAAGACAGGAGTTGTGGTTGAAGTAATACAGTTTGACCAATACGTTGTTCGTGTTGATGGTTCGGGACGTGTTACACTCAGAAACAGAAAATTCCTTCGCCTATATGAACCAGTGGTCCCATCAAGACAGCGACTAAGGCACATTGAAGAGGACCTACGTCTTGTGACACCCCGCCCCGGGTCATCACCGTCAACTATCACTAGTCCACCCAGCACTCCGACGGACAGGATCAATCAGACTCCACAACCCCCACCAGCAGCAGGGGTGACTCCGTCTCCGCATGGTCGCCCTCCAACAACAGTTGTGCCCCTTGGCAACACCCAACCTACAAAACAGCAGCAAGACATGCCGCTAACCCCCAGCGATGCCAGTGAAGAAGCACCCGGGCCGGTAGATGTAGATGACCATACTCGGCAGCAATCGTCGACCCCAGCCGAGCCCCAGAGAACCCGCCGTCCCCCCATATGGCATAAGGACTCTTTATCAGTCTTCATTCAGGTCCTAAAGACTTGGGGGAGGTAGAGCATATCGATATAGAACTCCCTATACCGTCTTCTGTTACCCACCGGAGAGAGAGCGCACGCCGCCACTCAGGGAGTTAGCGACGTCAATATACATAGCCACTCCTGGCGCTCCAGCCACGTGCCGTTAACACTATACAATAGGATCGTTAATGTGAAGACAATAAAGGATGTATTATGTTCATGGTCATATTACGGTTACTGTATGTTATGGGCATTGTCTAATGAATGTATTCTGTTATTCCAGTCGTCAGTGACGGCTCGTGATAAAATAAAATGGGGGGGGACTGCAAGCTTTACACAAGAGTAGGATACACAAATTTTACCTATCTCGGGTATGAGTTGTAGTTGATGTTCACGGATTGCAGGGCATGGTAGTAGTGGTGGTGGTAGAAGGGATAGTAGTGTTGGTAGTAGAGGGGATGGCTGAAGTGGTGATGGTAGAATTACTATATTACTTGAAAATAAAGTCGGTACCGCTTGATTTCAGTCTTTTCATTTAATGACAGCTGGGATAAGTTGATGTTTTGCAAATACTTCATTGGATTTTCCATCGTCATAGGGTAATTAAAGAAAGCGCGATTTAACCACACCGTCTTTTTTTTTCTTCTTTTTTTCAACAAAAAGGGGGATGCGCGAACGCAATCCCCCGCTAAACAAAAAATTCGCACTCGAGTTAACCACATTTGGGTTAATCGCAAGGGTCAGCACCGCCTGAGTGCAATGGTGGGCCTCTCCCTGAGAAAACCGCCTTCAGGATCGCGGTTCTCCTGTGCCAGGTAAGTATGCACACCGTCTACACGCACTGGGGACGAGATACTAAAAAGCTGGCTCGGCTGCAGCTCTTGGTATTCACATGTGGCGCGGCGGCAGCGCAGACATGAATCGTACAGCAAATATGAAAGTAACTTACATTTAGGTCTGGTTTTAATGAAAATTCACTAGTAACGTATTGAAAATAACATATAATGACTTTTATTATGGATATATTTGTTAGTAGTGTATCAATTCTGCTGTCTCAAAAGACATCATACACCTGGCAGTGAGTGTCTGGGGGTGCTGCAGCACCGCAGCCCTAAGCCACGAGCCGCCACTGCCAGTCGTGAACATTGTCTTCATGGAATAAACCTCATGAGCACGACAAATGGTTCAATACCTATTTAATTGAGAAAGCCTATGATAGAGTAAACAGAGAAATATTATGCAAGGTTTTGGAAAAGGTTGGGTTGAGCCAAAAGATAGTGAAATAGTGAGGAGCATGTATGAGGATACTAGAGCAAAATATAGGCTAGGTAATATAGAAACAGAATGGGTGAGGAGTGAGAGAGGTGTTAGGCAAGGATGTACTCTGTCCCCAACCTTGTTTAGTCTGTATACTGAGGAACTGGCAGTAAGGATGAGAAGAATGGATACAGGAGTGGGGAGTAGGAAATGACAAAATAAGTTTGTTAATGTATGCAGATGATATGGTAGTATGAGTGAGTCGGCGAGGAACTCCAGAGGCCTGTTAGAGTGGTGAATGAGTGGGAGAAACTTTGGAGTAAGATTCAGCAGTGAGAAAAGTAAGGTGATGATAGTAAATATAAAAGAGGATGACAGAAACGCTACATGGAGACTGGGAGAGAATGAATTAGAGAAAACTTGTGAATACAAGTACCTAGGGATGTGCATGAGTTCTAATGGATGTGGAAAAGCAAAGGCTGAAAATATCAGCCAGGTCAATCAGTGGGTTGGTCGACTTGGGAGTGTTGCAAGGATGAGGGCAAGCAAATATGATGTGTTGAGGGAAGTGTGGAAGAGTGTGGCTGTCCCAAGCATTATGTATGGTATGGATGTGATTGCATGGAATGAGAGTGAAATAGAGATATTGGAAGTGGGACATAATAGAGTAGCAAGAATGGCACTGAATGCACCCAGGTATGCAGCGACTGAAGGTTTGAGAGGTGACATGGGATGGAGTACATTTAGGGAGAGACATTTGAAAGCGACAATTAGGTATAAGATCAGGGGCCGGATGTTCGAACGTTCGTAAAGGCTGATTCACACTGGCGTTTTTTCGTCATTTTTATCTGACGAGAAGTCGGTCTCTTGCGGGCTAGTGCGGAGATTACGTTCACACACGCAATTCGTTTCGGGAGACAAATCTTCTTCTTCTTCTTGTGACCTTTTCTGCTTTTAGTATCGCTTTATAGGTCGTCTGTCAAGCTCGTTCTCGAGCTTGTTGTTGAGGATAAGGATAGAATTGGAGATGAAGTGTTGAGTGTACTGATGTATGCAGATGATGTGGTGATCCTTAGTGAAAACCACAATGAGCTACAAGAGATGCTGAATGCTGTGACTGAGTATGGAAGGGACTTCAACGTTAGGCTCAGTAAGGAGAAGAGTCAAGTGTTGGTGGTGAATGGGGATGACTTGATGATGACAGGATTGGATGGTGGGTGGGAATGAAATAAAGAGAACGAAAGAGTACAAGTATCTGGGTATTTGGTTGGATGATAAAAGCTGTGAGAAAACTAAACATGAGAGGATAGCTAGAGCCAACCAGTGGGTGGAAGGCTAGGCAGTGTGGCAAGATGTCGGGCCAACAAGTATGAAGTGGTGAGAGGACTATGGAAGGGTGTGGCAGTCCCTAGCATTATGTATGGCCTGGAAACAATGGTGTGGTCTAGGAAGGAGTTGGACAGATTGGAAGTAACACAGAACAAAGCAGGCAGAATAGCATTAGGAGCCAATAGGTATGTGGCAGTGGAAGCGATTAGAGGAGACATGGGATGGAGCACGTTCAGAGAGAGGATAGCAAAGGCAGGACTGAGGTACAGAGCTAGACTGCAACGAATGGATGACAGCAAATGGCAAGCAAGGTTTGGGACTGGAATATGTATGGGAAGTGGATGAAAGACTCAGTAAAAGTGGAAAGATGGACAGGTGAACTGGGAATGTTTGTGACAGGAGTGATGAGACATGGGAGTATGGCTGTATGCAAAAAGGAAATAAATAGGAGAGTGGAAGAGAAAGGGAAAGAAGAATGGCTGAGGGGAATGAGTGAGAAATCAACACTGGAATGGTACAGGAGAAAGGACAGCCACGGTATGAAAGGTTCTATGAGGTGGCTATGGAGGGGACCTACTCTCAGAGCCAGGACAAAGTCGCTGGAGGTAATAGTCGTATGTACAGATGGAAGAATGATGGCAGCAAGGTGTGTGTGATGTGTGTGACAGGAGTGGATGAAACCGTGGAGCACTTGATGCTGGAATGTGAACGGTATGAGTATGCTAGAACAAAGATGTTGGAGGTAGTGGTAGGAGAGGTCGGAGTGGAAGAATGGCGAGAGATGAGAGACAGGAGAGTGGAGATGGAGTACCTGCTGGGGTTGTGTGCTGAGTGGAGGAGTGACAGTCGTGTGATTGAGAGTGTAAAAGAATTCTTGGAGAACTCTTGGAGAGCACGTAGGAGAGAGCATGAGAGGCAGGGGGCCCCTCAGTGATGGGGGACCCCGTATGAATGTGATGCAGAGAGAGGAAGGAGGGGAAAAAGAAATCCCTAGTTTTGCTTCCCCCTTTTGCTTCTCTCCCAACAGATTACGTGTGTGGGAGAACGCCGGACCAAAGGCTTCACTGACAGCATCTGCTGGGTGACTCCCAAATCAAGATCAAGATCAAGATCAACTACGAGCCAGATTCAGCCGTGGCTTCCAAAGGTATTGCTTAATATCATGACTAATGCTCACTATTATATATATTATATGGTTGTGAAGTGCAGTAAATAGTGACACACGTGTCACTATTTAGGTCAGTGTAGCACTGCGTGTCACCTTAGATAAGGGTGATTTAGGGTGTTGAGGTGACAGGGAGATGGAGCAGCGACCACGCCATAACACTAATAGTCACTATTTTAAACAATACACACCTTCTACCACTAAATCACTAGCAACACAGGTCCTTCCTTATATATCTTAATATGTGATACATCAAAAACTCCTTAAAACCCAAGCATTCCAAAGTAAAATGAGAAAATAATACAATTATGTTGAGTTGACAATTCGAGCGGCGATAAGCGGTCTGATATGCAATAATAATAAAAAATAAAAATAAAATAAAAAAGTCTCGCAAATGAAGTCCAGTTACATCCGAAGTCCGTTACATCGAGGTCCGTTATATCGAGGTTTGACTGTATATGAATCCAAGCGGCCCTCCAGACTGTAAGGGCCATTGTGCAAACAGGCCGATCTTCCGTGCGCAGTCCAGATTTACAGTGGTCTATGTCCAATACTAAAAAAATAAAAAAATAATAAATAATTAGGGCCGAAGTAATCGAGCTGGGCAGTTGATGCTAAGTTTTACCTAGTTTAGTAGTTGAATGGGAGGAGTAGAAAGAGGAGCATTTGGTAGATACGGGCAGGCAAACACTTACAGGAATATCAACACCACAACACTAGCATTTCTAGACAGCGTTCTCGCCCCACACCAACAACGAACAGCGGGATCCATTTCCCTCCCTAGTGAGGTCTCCACAATGCCCTGAAACAAACCTACGAAACAACGCTTGAAAACATCGGTAATTATAAACGGCCGACTGGATGACGCTTTTTTTTTTACATCACAAAGGACTGGCCAAGGGCAAAAAGAAAGTAACGAAAAGCTCACTTTATGGAAAAAACTTCAACATATCTGTTTTCAATCGTGTTCTGGATATTCCTTTACGTGAGTAATCTACTCACAGGTAACTCACCTTGAAGGTAGATGGGTAGATGAGTCAATGTCCAGTAACTCACGTTCAATCAATCTGTTTAAGTGGAATATTAATCAGTGGTTTCGTGAGGATGTAGAGAGACACCAGGGTAGTTGAGGTAGTATAATTGTCTTAAGCTACAAAATATACACTTGACGAAATATGTAGCAGCTACAGGAGTCCCTGTCTACAATCTCCGCTCTTTACCTTGGCTCAAGCCCGCCTGTCTACCGCCGGCGGTGAGCTGCTGCTCTCCTCCATGCAGGTGACAACTACTCTATTTATCTATGACACATATACCTCTGCTCCACTATTAAACATATAGCAAAGAGCAAGTAATGTTTCTACCATAGAATAAGCTGATAATATAAACTACTCTATAAAATATCATTATGTACCTTCTATTTATAAGAGATGAAAATAAGCTACATGGCATCTCTCTATCAACCTTGCCGGCTCTCTATCTTGCTGATTCCGCAGTAATACAACTGGGTGAAGCCGGCAGCACAATGTGCCACACCCATACCTACGTCTCTACTCTTACATATGCCTTAACATCGCTCGGTCACGCACCTGGCGCGCCCACGCGGCATAAGAAAATGTACCTAACCATGTTACATAAATGTGTAATACCTGTCAGACCTGTGAAGATTGAGCTTTTCCATGTAAAATATACTTGCCTAATGTGATAGCTCGCTTGACACAACAACAAAGTAGCTATAGTACACTGGGATAGAAAACAATGGAGTTTAGATAATCAGGAGAGGCGTTCTCCAGAGCCGCCGCAGATACTGCGACTCGTCAGAGAAGGTATTAGTAATAAAAGATATTCTAGAGGATGTTGAACTCTGAAGAAATTGGGCAGAAACAGTGGAGACGTTTCTTGTAAAAGCTTTCTGGAAGCATAACAAAAACCAACACTTATACATAGTGACCAGCAACCCGTTGATAGGAAGTTCCGTAAGGGCAAACGACAGTCACATGATGTTCGCTCATACAAATTATTGATACCCATGAAACGGATTCAATGCGTCAGCTGGACTACCTTTAAAAATGTTAATTTCACATATGCCACCTTAAATAGGAAGGAAGGCAAATAGTGAAGCGGTAAATAGATCCCCTAGTCGGCCAGATGCATAGGAACAGATCGTCAGCCACTAAAACTAGAGATGATAGTGAGTCCAGTGTTATAAATGTCTGATTAACAGAAAAATTGAAAAGATCCCACCCGATCAGTCTCAAAAATCTCTGATGACTTAAAGGGGACATGCACTACAATAATATGGGACATGCACTACAATAACATCCATGGTAAGCGTTACTTATAAGACTGGATAGTAGTGCTGAATAGCATCCTGTCTGAACAAGGGTTGCAAATTGAATTCATCTTGACCAATATCTAGTGTATGTAAGAAACCCTCCTTAGTAAAAAAGACTCGCGGTTACTCTCCCACTAGCTGCATCTACCATGTTGGGCTAAGCGCCGCAATATTGGAAACGACCACATTGAATGAGGATTAAAAAACTAGTAAAGTTTGGTCAAAGAAATAAAATAAGTTGAGAGCAACTAAACGCACAATCGCACGCACTGTTCAGCACTATTAAGCTGATTGGCCTGATATAAGGTAGAGGCAAAAATATTCAAAAGGTGTCAGAGATCAATATCAAGAATGTCCAACCTTTTACTGTTAATGATAATAAACCATTAAGTTAGCCGCCAAAATAGTAACCAGGCGTTTATAGTTCTCCCGCAAGTCTCGAACATGTTCATCCATAGCTGTCTCAAATATGAACTGAGACACCCTACCGAAAGCATTGACAAGATTTCGCTTGGTTTGGGCATGCAAAGGAATGGAACCTATAACATGGTTGGCATGTAACAAGGTTAGTTTCATGAAGGTCAGTCGATCCTAACGAAGATCTATAATGAAAATAACATGCAATACATGCATTTCACATAGCATGATGTGAAAGAAAATTAGTTAGATCGAGGCCGTAGTTAGCCGGCTTGGCGTTAGTGGTGATTGGGTTAGTGGAAGTTGCGTGGAGGTAGGTAAGCACATTCAGCAAAAAGCCGGGTCCGTCGGGCTTTGGTTTCTTTAACCTGTCATAGAAAATTTTGGACAGTATGAAGAAGGTGGATCCAATACTCAAACTTATTGCCATGCTTCCCCCAAACAACAATGCGCGGGGAGAATTTCGGCGCCAACTTGGATTCGATTCGGAGTTGGTACGTATCCCCTTTTCTTATTAATAGGAAACCGCGCTTATGTTGTTGTGCCATAATCTTCGGCAACGAGAAGCTTGTAAACCCTTCCTGGACCTTTGTGAAATAGTAAAGACATGGCAAAGCTGATCCAGATAGCTACCCTTGTTATACACAGGTTTATTGGGCTTGGCCCAATAGGACATACAGGGAAAGGTCCCGTTATACGAGCTTCGATATCGGGGAATCCGATGATACGAGATGTGAAAATTTAGGGTCTATTTTCTATAAAAAGAGATCAAAAAATCCAATGCTACGGACATTCAAACTGGGTGAGTAAAATTACCAATTTATTACTAAAGTAAATTACAGTTTAATTATTTACTAAAAATAAGAATTTACGACTAATGATTTTACCTAAGGTACGATTGATCAATCTGAAAATATGATAATTCTGGTGGCTCGGTACGACAATGGGGCCCTACAAAAATTCACACCCCTGGACGATGTACAATGATTCAGATGCGCAGGGGACGAGTTTGTGGGCAGTGGAAGAGGTTTGGCGCACCTTCCCTTGTCCCTTACCTACCCTCCCCTCTCGAGTCTAGTGCATCACGCGGCGTCCCCAACAGTAGTACATACAACGTATTTTAGCACCGAGGATCTTTCCCTTCCCCAAGTGATCAAGGGGAGGAGGAAGAACTCTAACCAGTCATCCTGCAAACGCAGTCACCGCTGTTTTCTCTTGAGCCTCGGAGAGAGAAAACAGGGACTCTCAGCTAGCTACGTGCCGCTCCTGTCTGCATTACCACTGCCATACCACGCACTACCCCTACATTTCCACAACATTACCACTTGTGAGTGTTATGCATGTTTTATGTTTAATTATGTGCAGTTATGTTATTTTGTGTGCTATTTTCTCTTTTAGAATGCTTTTCTACAGAAAGGGAGTACAGTGTCGGTAATATAGACGCTGAGGTTTGTTGTGGTTTTTAGTTTATTTAGCTTGAAAAACATGTTTTTTTATTTTTTTTATTTTTATAAATTGATGGGGTCCTGGAACCAAACCTATATTTTTCCATTTGTTATGGTTTCGTTTTACGAAATTTTGCTTTACGAGTATGCCAGGTGGAACCTAACTGCTCGTATCTTCGGGACCTCCCTGTATTGCATCCGTTTATCGCACCATTAAGTTTGTAATGAGGAGGGCTTGCCCGTGGACTCGCAAACTGAACTATTAATGCAAGCCGTCACGTAGGGTAACCAATCTTCCCAATTGTCGTGCAAACTGTTTACGACAGGTCTCAACGCGTCAAGGATCTTCTGTTAACGCGCTCCCCCAGCCCATTCGAGCTTGGATGGTAAGCGACTGTGAAAGTTGCTTAATATTGTACAATGTACAAATCCCGTAAGCAATGCATTACGGAACTCTGCGCCATTTTCACTGGTAATACTCTTGGTGTGAAATAAGGGCAGAAAAATGGAGTAATAATGCATGGGCACAGGGCGCAGCCCTTTTATTTTTCACCGGTGCAAGGACTACAAACCTTGAAAAGTGATCTACAACACCAGAAGATATTTTGGGGCCGTGATGACTCTTGGGTAACTGCAGAAGATTATAGCAACTACGCAGTTGCGTAGCTACGGGGGGGGCATGGGGG
>JACEEZ010005735.1:0-10000 GCA_016584305.1 Chionoecetes opilio | reverse complement strand
CCTACACAAACATAACAAACAGTGATTGACTATGTATATTCGCATGATATTAAATGGTGGTGGTGAACTAGTGCATTTAAATTAAATGGAACAGTGTTTTTTTTGTGGCATAAAGTTGAAGGTGATTTGGTATTAAATTATGATGCTATATCAGTGTTATTATGCTATAAGCACATGAACTACTATTATATAAGTGATTTATGTTATTAGAATGATTCTAGAATAATTTTTTATGGTTAAAAAAACCATTTAACACTGCATATTTCGGGGCATGACGTTCGGTGATCCCCCGCATCACTACGATTTTGGAAAATCTATATTTTTAAATACTTAGAAAAACATAAGAAAAAGTGACTGACTATGCATATTAGCATGATATTAAAGTGGTGGTGGTGAACTAGTGCATTTAAATTAAATGGAACAGTGTTTTTTGTTGGTGTAAAGTTGAAGGTGATTGGTATTAAATTATGATGCTATATCAGTGTTATTATGCTATAAGCACATGAACTAACATATTATATAAGTGATTTATGTTATTAGAATGATTCTAGAATTAATTTTTTTATGGTTAAAAAAAACATTTAACACTGCATATTTTGGGGGCATGACGTTCGGTGATCCCCCACATATATTGCCAGACTCATAGTCCAAAAATAATATGGTGGCCATGCAAGAATGCGCCTCTACACTGTAAAAAATACACAAGCTAAGCCTAACTAAACTAACCTAACCTAACTATGCATGATGTCTAATGTCATTAACTCTTTTCAGATCTAACCTAACCTACCGCCATCACCGTCATCATGCCTCGCAAATATGTCAGAAAGAGCGACAAGCAGATGGACCGCACTGACCTGGAGGCTGCCTTTAAGCACCGCGTGGCCACTAGCTGCAGCCTGAAAGAAGCCGCTGACAGATTCAACAATCAAGAAAACAACTCTTGCTGTAAGTTGCTCTATTTAGTTCCATATCTCCCCAAGGTCTTTTTGTATGACCTCATCCCACGTCTTCTTTGGTCTCCCTGGGATGGAGGTCATGCAAAAAGACCTCAGGGATAGCTTAAGGGTCTCTAGATTTATAGATTTTAAAATTTATTCATTTTTTTGTTAGCTTTTATTGCCAGCAAGGGCCTTCTAAGTCCTAATAATTTCTTTTGTTAAAGGATGCCTTCAAGCGCTCTATTTATTATTTTTTTTTGTCAACTTTTTTGCCAGCAAGGGCCTTTTAAGTCCTAATTCATTTCTTTTGTTACAGGACGCCTTCTATCTATCGAAGAAGCTGTCGGATGGAGTTACCTATATGGCTGTTGCTTCCCGTAGCAATAGGGTTTTCAGCCTCAACAGAAATATACATTGCTGATTATACATCCACGCAGCCAAGATGTTCTACGGCCTGCCCCAGAACGATGCATAGGATGGTGTACCAGTATGCCATAGCTTGTGGGAGCAAGAGCATCCCTGCTGCCTGGGAGGAAAGAGAAAATGGCGACAAGGGACTGGTACTATGCCTTCATGAACCGTCATCCAAAACCTTGTATGAAGGCTCCGGAAGGCATGTCCATTGCCAGGATTGTTGCCTTCAACAAAGTCAATGTGGAAACCTTCTTTAAGGCTTACACATTAGCTTTGGAGAAGTTACACATTCACGCCGGGACCGGATATACAATTTGGATGAGAGTTCATTGTCGACTGTTATGAAGCCAGTCAAGGTTGTGTGTGCGAGAGGCCAGCCAGTAGCCACGCAGGTAACTCGTGAACGCGGGTGACAGCATGACGTTTGTGGCATTATAAATGCTGTGGGGCAGTCCATCCCTCCAGTGTTTATAATTCCCAGATGCCGATGGGAATCCCGCTTTCATGAGGAACACGATCTTTGGTTCCAAAGGGATATTGCATCCTAGTGGTGGATGAATGGTGAATGCTTCGTGCAGACACTTCAGCATCTCCATGAGAAGTCTTGTTCTTCTGTAGAGAACAAGATTCTTCTGATCATGGACAATGCTGAATGTCACATGAACATTCAGCCTGTTGAGTTTGCGATAATGCATGGTATCGTGATTGTTACCTTGCCTCCGCATACAACAGACAAACTCCAGCCATTGGATGTGAGTGTCTTTGGTCCCTTTAAGGACATTCCTGCGTGCCCTACTGAACGACCACGCGCTTCATGCACCCTAACGAGCACATAACAGTCCACAAGTTGCCAGAGTTTGCTTCTGAGGCATGGACCAAAGCCACTACCCCCTCCAACATTCTCAGTGGTTCCCGGGCGACTGGTATATGGCACTCAATCGCAACATCTTCCCAGATGATGTGTTTGTAGGAGCGCATGTAACCGAGCGACCGGCACCACCAGAATTTGTAGTGGAAGTTACTCCAACTTCTTCTGATGGAGGAAGTTCAGATGGAGAGGAGCGACTGGCTGAAGGCCATACCTCAGAAGCTATACCCTTCCCGCTGTGGTCTCCCAGGCTAGATGATGTGCCTGCCACCCCGGGCCCCAGCACGACAGAGCCTGCCACCCCGAGCACCAGCACGACAGAGCCTGCCACCCCGGGCCCCAGCACGACAGAGCCTGCCACCCCGGGCCCCAGCACGACGCCCCTGCCACCCCGGGCCCAGCACGACAAAGCCTGCCACCCCGAGCCCCAGCACGACAGAGCCTGCAACCCGGGCCCCAGAACGATGCACCTGCCACCCCGGGCCCGAGCACGACGCACCCTGCCACCCCAGGACACCCTTCTCAACAGACAGACTTAACCCCAGAGTGTGTCAGGCCGTTCCCTAAGGCTAATCCTCGTCCTTATGGAAAGGGACGGGAAGAGGGGTGCGGGCCTGCATTTAACGAGAATGAGGAGGCAATATCTGACCTGAGGTTGAAGGCAGAGAAGAGGCAGAAGCTGGAAGACAAAAAGAAGGCAGCGGCTGAAAAGAAAACATTGGGAAAGAAGAAGGGTCCACAGCGGAAGAAGTCTGTGCCTGTCCCGGAGGAAGACACCACTGACGAGGAGGAGGTTGATGATGTCCGACTTCAGCTGGACGACTCCTCCGAGTACTCGGATGAGGTGGACGACGAGGGCACCTGGACTGCAGCATCATACCCTTTTGCTGCGAAAACATCACAGGTGGGGGACTTTGTTCTGGTTCAGCTGAAGCTGGAGGAGGGAAGGGGTGTGGGCACATTAGTGTGCTATGTTGCTCAGGTGTTGGCCATCATGGAGGATGGAAAATTAAACCTTTCTTTCCTCCGGATGAAGTCCGCTAACACCCGAGACACGTTCACCTTCCCTACCATCCTAGATGAAGCTTCTGTTGATCCAGAACAGTGCAAGGGTGTCCTGGTGACCTCCAAGGGCATCACCAAGAGGCAGGCTGACCTGGTGAAGGTGTTTCCCCCGCTGCATGCCTTCATGATGCACTTCTGAATAGTGAGCATAAAATACCTAGACCTATCTTTTAATAAATTGCTATTTTATATGAGCTTATCTTTCATTTCATCACCTAATAATAATGGTGGGTGTGTCTAGGCTTAGCATATATGTTGATTTCAGGCAAAAAAAACACAATAATGTTTGATGTAATATGAGTTTAAAAATATCATACGGTGCCCCCCCATACCTGATCCGGTGTCCCCCCTCGTGGGGGGGACACCGGACGAGGTGCCAAAAATTTATAAAAAACCTTAAATGACCCTTATCATCTGAATTAAGAATTCATGAGGGTACCATAGGTGGGCCATATTGTGAAGTTTGTTTTGGGCACAGTGTGCACTCTCTCAGGTAAAAAATTGATTTTTTATGAATATTTTTCCACTAATAGTACGGTGTCCACCCACAACCACCCTATATATCGGTTTTTACACATGTATATAAATATTTCTTGATCTATAGTTTTATTTAAATACTCCCAGTGGTCACCACCCACCAGGATTTTGTTGTTACTGATTCTATTGGAAAATAGTCAGGGAACACAACACTCTGATTTCAGTGTTAAGGATTCAACACGAATTAACTTCTTCTATCCTATTCTAGATCATATGTTAACATAAATGACAAGGTGCTTCAGTAATGAAGCATGTGAACTTATGAAAGCATTACAGGCACTGAATCCACAAAGTACTGAGTTTTGTATAAGTGGTAATATATGTATTTAATTTTTGGTCATGACTGCTTATTTCGTTCTCCATCAGCAACTGGATGATACCCTACAGTTCTCAAACACACACACTAGAATAAAATTAATAACCTTCCATAGTCCATACGACATCAGATATACTCTTGATATTGGTCAGAATGCAAAATATGCAGGGGGGGGGGTGTCTTGGCACTGTAAGGGAAAGTAAGTCCCCAGTCCCCACCAAAACTCCCCAGTTGTATGGGCTTGTTCGGCTCATCTAGTGCCCCCCATAGTCAGCTGTGCCCCCCCAATGATAAATACCTAGCTATGCCACTGGTGTAGCCACTCTCTTGATTATACACTTAAGGTGTAGTCACGCTCATCATATTATTATGAGTGAGCCAACAGAACCGATCAATCGGTTAAACCAAGGACGAAGTGGTAAAAACACTACAAACAGTGCCGCGCCAGGAACTGTGGAAAGTACCCTTGGCACCACCAAACTCGGCCTACCACCATCACGCAGCCATTACGTGCACCTACCACAATTACCCCCGCGCCTACACTCCTACAGCGACTACCACCACTCCCTCAAATAATAATCAAGCCTTCAAATCATCAACCCATCTACCACTGCTGAGTATACCTTAGTTAGCGTCTAAATAGAGTATCATTGCAGTCTACGTACTTCTTGGGTTAATAGCAAGGCGAGTTCACATCAATTATTATTATAATTTCTACAAATGGGAACACTAGTTACTAATATTTGCTTTTCATTTAAGTTGTTGATTCATGGTCTAAATTAAATCTTATTTGATGCCTAAAGGAGGAAAGTGGCTGTCACTTATTGCATTAAAAAATCCATTTTAGGCCATTATTCAAATAATGTGCAACTTGAGGTTCAGTTAGTCCTAACAACTATTTATGGGCAGTTGGGCTACTAGTTTTCAATATGGTCTAGACTAAACTTACCTGACATCTGGTTGCCATCTAGGAACCTCCTGTCAGCTTTTGCGAGTCAAGGGCTATTAGGCTAGACTTATTTGCCATTATTCTCTACCAAACCAGCTACAATTAAGTATTGTCATGGTCAACAGGTTTTTGCAAAAGAAAATATGAGTTTTACATTATTCATGGCGTTATAATGAGGATCGTTGGCAAAAAAAAGAGCATTCGACCATATTATGTCCTACAACATTCTATCAAATAATTTACAGGAATGCATGCATGCAAAGAGAAGGTAATATTTACCCATACACCCGCCTTGATGCATTCCTCTAAATCATTGGATAGAATGTTGTAAGAAATATTATGGTCGAATGCTATTATTTTGCTACAATCCTCATTATAATGTAAATATTCATATGAATATGTAAAAACCCTATTTTTTCTCTTTGCAAAAAACCTATGTTGACCATGACAACACTTAATAACTTGTAACTGGTTTGATAGAGAATAATGGCAAATAAGTCTAGCCCTTGCCCCACAGTACTAGAGCTGACGGGAGGTTCCCAGATGGCCATCAGATGTCAGGTAAGTTTAGTCTAGGAGCCTATTAAGAAAATATTTCAGTCAATCTTCATTGCCATAGCCTATCACTCATCACTGTTTGAACATGTTTCACAACCTGCAGGGGTAAGGTTACTTAATGTCGAGTCTGGTAGAGATTGCTACCGTAGATAACACTTTAGTCGCCAGCTGGCAAATATTACGAATTATAGCATCACTACTGATTTTTATGTGCCACTGAAGATGATACACAGTAGTTTATATCATGACTATTATCTCACCCTGTTTCAGAGTTGTCTTAGGCTTTGCTGCAAGTATATACGGTTTCAAAATTTCACTACTCATTTTTTTTTCGGGCGACGACGACGACGGCGCCGAGGACACTCAGAACATAAACACTGGATGGCGACGTAGTGTAGCCGGTATACCAACGATTGTTTTGTAGCCGGTATACCACACATTTTTATTTTTGTAATTTGTTCATTTATAGCATAGACCACTGTATACCTGGACTGCGCACGGAATATCGGCCTGTCGCACAAGGGCCTGTAATCGGAGGGCCCGCGTCGGATTCATATATATATATACGGATCATATAGACTGGTTTATCAGTATATATGATATACTGTAATCTTCGTAAATGTTTGTTCTATAATATTATCAAATAAAAAAACAGTAAAACACGGTAAAGAAATGCCATTACGAGACTGAAGAAATATGAATTCACTTCAAACTCTTCGCCATTTAAAACTTTGCGAGTCAAACTTTTATCATGAAGGGTATCAATAGAAGCGCAATTTTATTAGCTTTCCATCGCTATATTTTGTTATCTGATAAATTAATTAGAACCATGCATAAATTAGCGTTAACTAAATAAATAAAATCCAGATTGATGAGGTTATTTATTTAGTCAACGCTAATTTATACATTGGTACTAATATTTATCAGAAAAACGAAATATATAAGTAAAAAATAACATATCAATCGGGAAAATTACCCGATTGATGATTTTATTTATTTAGTTAACGGCTAATTTATGCATGGTTCTAATTAATTTATCAGATAACAAAATGTAGCAATGGAAAGCTAATAAAATGCGCTTCTATGATACCCTTCATGATAAAAGTTGACTCGCCAAAGTTTTAAATGGCGAAGAGTTAAGTGAATATTAAGTTCATGCATATTTCTTCATAGTCTCGTAATGGCATTTCTTTAGCGTGTTTTACTGTTTTTTATTTGATAATATTATAGAACAAACATTTACGAAGATTACAGTATATCATATATAACTGATAAACCAGTCTATATGATAGTCCATAGACCACTATATCTCTTTGTCGGGCGCCCGCAGGCCCCTATGCAGCCCCGCAATTCAAAACATTGTCTCGTGCGCGCAGTCCAGGTATACAGTGGTCTATGTTTATAGCCATTTGACACAGATGAAGACACAAAAAATGACACACTCTCCAGATAGCCCCTTCTAACTTTCCTGAAACATGAATGTAGAAATGGAAGTATTAACGCCACCAGAACGTCTTGTAAATAAATAAAAAACGTTGTCCTGGCGACTTTAGTGTTATTACGGTACATATACAGTCAAGCCTGCTACTGCAAACTCTCCTTACTACAAAATATTTTATTATGAATGGATTATTGTGATGTTCGAACAAACAGATGTTAGAATGCATATGGAATAATACAGGTTTTTGAGTTCTAATGTCGGGTGGCAAGATTTGGCAAGAGAAGGAGGCTTGGCGGCTATGTTTTGGTTTGAGAAGTTCATGGGGGCAGCTGTCTGCTTGTTTGCTTTTAACAATTAGCATAATTACCAGCAGTTATTTTGTAAAAGTTATAAAGTTAAAGGGTTAGGGAGGCGGTGTGGCCGAAGTGGTTAGCGCCTGGAAGTAGTAAGCTCAGCATTGAGTTCAAGTCCCGCCGGGTGTAAGTCTTTCCTGGAAGTGGTAAGCTCGGCGTCCCGAGTCAGAGTCCCACCGGGTGCAGATCTTTCATCCATCGTCAAATGGCCGAAGTCAACCCCACATCGCCCATCAAACGATGGTTGATGACGCATCACTTCAACAGTGAGTGCACCGGTAGGCGGCATAAGCCTCAGCAGGCGCCACTATAAAAATCTTGCATGCGCTACATGGGCGAGGGCAAACCATCATAGACCTTAAATTATCCTAGAGGGCTAAAAAATGCCAAGCCCTCAAGTGCTAATGGCGCACATGTAAAAAAAAAAATAATAATAAATAAATAAAATAAATAATAACAAATAAATAAAGAAATTTCAATGAATAAAGATCACTATGTTACAGTGGAAACTCTCTATAACGGAATCATTCAACCAACCCCCTTTCCGTTATAGGGAATTATCCCCTACAGAGTGTTTGCCGGAACCCATTGCTATAGCACCCAATTTTGGGGTTTTTGTGTGAGTTTTGGTTGATCTGAAGCCTACACACAGATGCTACAACACTGTAAACACATTTCTATGCACAAAATAAAGCAGTACGAATAAGTATATGTATAGTAAAAACTCACCTCTAAATTTGGGGGGTCTGCACATTTTTTGCAGAATTATGCCTGGCATAGGTAGCCATGCATGCTTGATCTTTTCCTAACTACTAACCCTTCTGCTTACTCTGTGAAACTATTCTCTCCGTTGGGTTCCTCCGATCACAATCTTATTTCTGTAACCTGTCCTGTAACCTGTAACCTTCATTTCGCTCCGGTGCTGCCTCGGGACCCACCTAAGCGGAGGTGCTTCTGGCATTTCAACTCAGCTAAGTGGGAAGACCTAAGGCAGTACTACTCGTATTTTCCATGGAATGATTACTGCTTCCATGTCAGAGACCCATCTCTTTGTGCAGAGCACATAACTGAGGTCATTGTCTCTGGCATGGAGGAGTACATTCCACACACTTTATCTAATCCTAAATCCCGTCAACCTTGTTTAACATCTTTGTTTGTTCTCATGCTGTCCAAGATAGAGAGGCGGCTCACAGAGGGTTTATCGTAACCATCCATCTCCTGAAACTCATGCCCTTTATATTTCTGCCCGTAACCATGCCAAATCTTTACTTCAACTTACCAAAAACTCCTTCATTCATAGAAGATGTCAAGGTCTTTCTGAATCAAATTCCTCTCGTGACTTCTGGCATCTAGCTAATAACATTACTAACAATTTTTCTTCTTCATCTTTCCCTCCTATGCTTCACCTAGATGGCTCACAGCTGTCTTATCTTTTTCTAAAGCTGAACTCTTCGCTCAAACCTTTGCTGAAAATTCCACTCTGGTTGATGAAGGGCTTGTTCCTCCTTCTCCTCCACCCTCTGATTTATTTATGCCTGTTATTAAGATCCTTCGTAACGATGTTTTCTTTGCCCTTTCTGGCCTAAGATCCTCGGAAGGCTTACTGTCCTGACGGAGTCCCCCCTATTGTTCTCAAAAATTGTGCTTTTGTGCTTGCACCTGCTGGTCAAACTTTTCTGTCTTTGTCTATCTAATTCCACCTTTTCCCTTTTTGCTGGAAGTTTGCTCACATTCAACCTGTTGCTAAGAAGGGTGACCGTTCTAATCCTTCAAACTACCGTCCTATAGCTTTGACTTCCTGCCTTTCCAAAGCTTTTGAATCTATACTTAATAAGAAGATTCTTAAGCATCTATCTGCTCACAATCTTCTATCTGATCGTCAGTACGGTTTCCGTAAAGGTCGATCTTCTAGCTTTCCTAACTGAATCTTGGTCATCCTCCTTTAGGGGTTTCGGTGAAACTTTTATGTTGCCCTTGACATATCAAAAACTTTTATAGAATCTGGCGCAAATCTTTAAATTTCCAAATACCCTCATTCGGTTTCTATCCTCTCTGCACCTTCATCTTAAGTTTCCTTTCAAGCCGTTCTAAATTTCCGCTACTGTAGACAGACATTGTTCTTCTCCTAGGCCTCAATAGTGGTGTTCTTCAGGGTTCTGCCCTATCACCCACTCTGTTTCTATTATTCATTTAAAGATCTTCTAAGTCTAACTCAAATCCCTATCCACTCCTACGCTGATGATTCTACCCTGCATTTTTCAATGTCATTTATTAGACGTCCAACTCAACAGGAACTAACTGATTCATGGAGAGATGCCACTGAGCGCCTAAATTCTGATCTTTCTATAATTTCTGATTGGAGCAAAGCAAACCTTGTTTTGTTCAATCCTCAAACTCTATTTCTTCACCTATTACTCGACAAAATCTACCAGATAACTAATCCCTCTTCTTCAATGACACTCAACTATCTCCTTTTTCTACAATGAACATCTTGGACTGTCTTTTACAAAAAATCTGAAACTGAAATCTCACAATTCATCTCTTCTAAAACAACCTTTATC